>JACCPG010010719.1:0-32514 GCA_016069955.1 Drepana arcuata | reverse complement strand
AATTATTAAATTAAACAATTATTAAATTAAACAATTATTAAATTAAACAATTATTAAATTAAACAATTATTAAATTAAACAATTATTAAATGAAACAATTATTAAATTAAACAATTATTAAATTAAACAATTATTAAATTAAACAATTATTAAATTAAACAATTATTAAATTAAACAATTATTAAATTAAACAATTATTAAATTAAACAATTATTAAATTAAACAATTATTAAATTAAACAATTATTAAATTAAACAATTATTAAATTAAACAATTATTAAATTAAACAATTATTAAATTAAACAATTATTAAATGAAACAATTATTAAATTAAACAATTATTAAATTAAACAATTATTAAATTAAACAATTATTAAATTAAACAATTATTAAATTAAACAATTATTAAATTAAACAATTATTAAATTATTATATTAATAATAAAAAATTGGATAATTGTAGAACATTTTAAATTATTCATTTAACAACCGCGCTACTTTCTTTAACCGCGTTTCTTGTCTAGTCTCTAGACGGGTTTTTTTATATCAATGCTCTAGACACTCCACCCAAATAAGGCCCGCACCGCTAGCCGTTAAGCTTGGTTTACCATATTGTGTATACCACAATTATCGTAGTACAGCGTATACATTTTTTATATTAATTTTACTCACATGGTACCAATGCTACCCCGGAGATTTGAATGGCGTTCGATAGCGACAGCATCAGGTCTCTATGTTTCTGAGGCACTATTTCTCCTATAAATGTGAAAGGGACCGCTGCAGGGCACGCTATGCTGTCAAAATTAATATTTTAGTATTATATACTAGTATTATGAAAAGCCAAGTGGTTCGAGTAGTAGCCAGCAACACAAAGATCGCAAGTTCGAATCTCGACTGTACCAATGAGATTTTCTGTACTTAAGTACATTGATTAGTCACACCATGAGCTTAAGGGAAGGAAAACATCGAGAGGAAACCTGCATACGTCTGAGAAGAAATTCAAAGGCGTTTATTATAGTATAGTATAGTCGTGCTTGAGTATTTTAACGGCGATGGACTCGCCATCTGTCACGTTGGCACCTAATATACCTCTGGCGGAAAGTGGGTGTGTGGGTATTACCTATTAACCTCTGCCTACTCCTACGGGGACCCTTGTGGGAAGGCGTGAGGATATATTATATTATATTATTATGTACATTAAAAAAATACTTTCGCGGTCGATCCAGTGATCCTATTCATTCCAGAAAAGAGTAAAAAAATAATTGTACGCACCAAAGAGATGTTAACAACTTGCAGATAATAAAACCGACAAGATTTGGCATAAAAGCCGCCAACACTCCAAAAGTACCGGCCATGAGGGAGCTTATGACGATCATTTTCTTTCGACCTTTTGTATCCACTAAGTAGCCCCAGGGGTATGACGTCACTACGATGCCTAGAAATAAAATGTGGTAAGTATAGGTGAAGCTGAATGTGGTAATGAGAGTGAAATGTGCATGTCCCATGTAGTCTTTTTATCTCTACTGGTTTTTTATGAGAAGGCCTTCCATTTGGGATCGCTATTGATTCACTGGTACAAGTGACTCCTACATAACAAAACTTGGCAGCCAAGCCTGCCCTAACGTGGTGCTCTTTCACGAAAAACTACTGATCGGAGTAGGATTAAAATTTCACTCATAGGTTATCTTTTAATTGAGTAAAAAACAGCTATTTTTCTATAAACGAAAGGATTGACCTACATATATAAGGCATGGATAATACTAATCCTCTTTGTGAATCAGTCATCGGTAAATCGCAGACTGACGCGGGCAACACATACGAGTAGCCAACTGGCTCTATGAGGGCTGCGACGAGGAACATCCCTTGTAGAAGGGTGTATTTAATATTGTACCAGCCGGTGCCTGGAAACATAATAATTACCTATATGTAAAAAAGATAAAATAACCATAACGAAAAATTCAAGACAAACAGACACTGCTCGTGATACCAGAATAACTGTTCTTTTCTTTTTAACTGTATATTCATATAACTTTTTAAAATACCTGAGAATGTAAATACGGTTAACTGATAACACATTTTGTTTTTTTGTCTGTTTGTTTGTACCAGCTTCAATATAGTATACATTAAATATGAAAATAATAGTTTAAAAACTAAAAACACGCTTTTCATACAAAATCCAGCTATTAATTATTTTAGACGCCATCGCTAATCCTGATTATTCTATAAGTATTTTAGAGAGGTAGGGCATAACGGGTTTCCCGTTCGATTTGGAGCTGCCCGCCTGGGGCAGGACCTCCACCTTATAGAAGTCCGTAGCCAAATAACACAATTTATTGTGTTGTGTTCCTACGTGGTGAATAAGGTTTCCAGTAATGAGCTCTTTGGGGAGGATTGTTACATTGTGTTGGAAGCAGAGGGATTAAACCTTATGCTACTAACACACTATAACTCTCCGAACACAGAGTGGCAACGCGCAAGTGATACTTCGGTATCGTGAGCGTAAATAGGCTACGGTAACCGTTTCCCATCAGGTAGGCCGTATGCTTGTTTGCCACTCTTGTTGTATAAAAAAAAAGTAAGTTTTCTTATTCTTATTCTTTTAGTAAGGATTGTCATCGGTCCTTGATAAGTATGCAAAATATCGATTTAATCAACCGACGTTTACACACCGTTACATACCGTTACATACTAGCATACGTATGTAGCTAATAACAGCGTGTTAAAAATAGCTCTGGTGGCTGAGTGGTTTGAGTACTCGCCCGCGAAACAAAGATCCTATCCCCGGCTGTGTGTAGCAAAGAGCTTACTGAACTTAAATGAGTAGAGGAAACCAAACGTTTGATGAAATATATCGCCGGCGAAAAGTGGGTGTGTGGGCACTACACCCTTCTGCCAACCCTGTCCTTCCCAACCCTTGTGGGAAGGCGTGAAGTTATCATCATTACTTACCGGCTGCTTCCAAGGCCTCGTCCAAATTAGCTGTATGTATGGAACTCTCCACGTTAGCAGAGATCGTCTTAATTTGGTTGTTCATTTCCATTTGAAGTAATTTATAAACTTCTATAAAAAAACACTGCAGTAAATTAAATACGAGACTCGTTTAGCTCGTTCTCTCATCCGATTATTTGTCATAAATCAGTTTCACAAACGCCAAAATATAAGGTTAAATGTTTGTTGTCGTGTTAAAACAAACGTCGGGTTAAGAATAATCTTATCACGCGGCCAACTTTTCAAAACACGTCTTGATAGCACTATATGCGTATGAAGAATTGGGTACATTAGTAAAATTATATTCCAGTAATAATAAAATATTTTTTATTGCATTTCGTGAAGTAACCGGCAGTTATCAACATGATAATGAAGTAATAAGATAATTTTATTTGCTATTATGACGAGTGTTTCATGATGTACAATATTTAACGTCAGTTAGCTGAAAAGAAAACCCAAAATTACTTCATTATCATCTTACTAAGCCTCTCCATCAGGTAGGTACAACCACAGTATATATATAAGCGTACTGTGGTAAGCCTTGACCTTGTTGTTAACGTAATTTGATACGTACTGCGTAGAACTATGTGGTTTCTGTTGAGTTTACTTTATATAACCTTAAAAACACTGTACAATAAAAATGTATGGTCTTTAAAGGAGTAATTATGTGCAATACTTTAAGAAGTATTATTAAATATACTATTCCGTTATTCACAGCATTAAAGGCAAACTATGGATAATACATTTAATATTCTATAATCCTAGCAATAAGTTTTATAAGAGAAGGTAGGTCATAACGGGTTCTCCGTTCGAATTTGGAGCTGCCCGACTGAGGCAGGATCTCCACTTTATAGTAGTCCATAGCTAAGTAACACAATTTTTTGTGTTGTATTTCTGCTATAAAGACTAAACGTAATTGAATGGAACTTCGAACAGAGATAATCATTCGTTTTTGTATGTATTGAGATTGTGTACTATAAAGTTAAAAACATTGAAAGACGTACACCTATGTAAAGCGTTGCCTGATGAACTCTTGACCTTGCTGTTATTTCTGGCCATGGTTGAGTGGTTCAAGTATTAGCCTACATCGCAAAGGTTCGAACCCGACTGTATCATTGGGATTTAGTTTAGTAGTAATTAAGGTAACTTAAATACAGTGATTGAACAGTGACGAAGCCGTGGTGACCGAGTGGATTTTTATCCTTTTTTTTTATATTTTTTGCCACTTTTAGGGTACTTTAGTGTTTATAATTTTTGCCTTCTTTTTTTTAGACCGAGTGGTTCGAGTAGTTGCCTGTGACATGAAGATCGCAAGTTCCAGAACTTAAGTACAGTGATTAGTCACACCATGAGCTTCGGTGAAGGAAAACATCATGAGGAAACTTGCATACGCTTGAGAAGAAATTCAAAGTAGTATGTATTGTGCTTGAAGTCGTAACGGCGACGGACTCGCTATCTGTCACTGTATCGGTACCTAAAATATATCTCTAGCGGAAGGTGGGTTACTACCTATACATCTCTGCGTACTCCTTCGGGGACCCTCATGGGAAGGCGTGATGATAGATATATAAATACAGAACAATTATGACAATGCCTTTATGGTGAAGGAAAGCACAAAGATGACAATTGCATGCGTTTCAGAAGAAATTCAGAGACGTATGTTTATATTAAAGACTGACTCCCGTTTTCACACACCGCTGTCTTGGTCTGGGGGAAGGTTTGAAGATATATCCTTACTATAATATTATAAATGTGAATGTAAGTTTGTTTGTTACGCTTTCACGTAAAAACTACTTAACCGATCATCACGAAACTTTGTACACATATTCTTGGAGGTATTAAAAATTACATAGTATACTTTTTATTGAATAATAATATATATATGTAATTTCTCTGGAAAATAAACAACCTTTATACGGCAAACTGATTACTCTCTGTTTATTTCAAAATTCTCACTAATTTACAATACTTACACCACTATCAATTTATGTAGTTTTATTTAAAATTTAACTTCCATTGACGATATGCGCGACGTGTTAGTTATTGCTTCTAACAATACATCTAATGTTCGGAATTTAAACTAAACACTCAATACAAAAACACAATGATACATATTATTTACATACATAGTGTCTCAGAAAATAGAACAGTTGACTTCTTAAAGATATAGGCAGTTGTGAATCCTCACGACGACGATGCAATAAATCAAATCGCTCCAAATATAACAAAAGCCAACATTATAAAATGGAGTAATACTTACTACGAGACATGCTTATATGGGTTCCTTAAAAAAATAAGAATAAAATGTATAAGTTTTTTGTTACAACAGATCTTTATGCGAAAATGCGGTTTTTTTTAAACTTTGATTGAGCCCTGTATAAACTTGAACAACTTTCCTATTTTCTAAGACAACTTTTATTATACCAGTACATCATAGGACAGTTAGCAAATGATAATAACATCACAGTTTAGAAATTCCTAATTAATTTCACACATATACTACTTATAAATTGTATTCTGCAAATATTAAATCGTAGCATTTTATAATAATATAATTCAGTTATAAATGTTACTTTAAAGTTTTTCTGTAAAAAATATATAATATTTTTTATCATAAGTAACTGAAGCTATCATAAAATTATTTCATCCTATTTATAGATAATGGTGTACCGGTTAAAAAAAGTCCTTCTAAAAGCTCATTTTAAAGTATCTAAAAGCTTATTAATAAGGACTTTTTATAAAACTTAATAAAAATTCCATAAGTTTTAAATGTCACTGGAGATGTCATTAGATGGCGATCAGGCTTCCCAAAAGGATATGATAGATAGCGCACAGTATAAATGTACATATATACATCTATATCTTTAATGTATATCATTATGGTTAAGATTAAGAAGATATACCTAAAATGTATTATTATAAAAAAAATCTCTTTGGTAACGGACTGCTTAACAAAAAATTCTATTAATTTTTTCTTAAGTAAGTATTTGTAAAAAGTTACCAAAGAATAGTTTATTTTACACTTGTATGGTAAAATTTGTTCAATAAAGTTTTGATTTCCGAAAAAAAGTTATCTACTATCTTATATCAGGCACTAGCCCAGTGAAATTAGGTAAAAAAAGGGGTCAACCTCGGAATGAAAGATAATAAGCTGGAAATTGGTAAAAACCTTTGTTTTGTTACCCTAAATATTGTCTCAAAAGTCACAAATGCTATCGTGTCCGCGTCTTAAGATATTGAAGGTCAAAGGTCACAAAAAACGATTTTTCGCGAATATCTCGGTTCCTATTGCTTAAATGATATTTTCACCTATTATGAAAGTTGTAGAGTATGGAGGATGAATTGCGTGTAGCGGAAATAATCAAGGTTGTCCTCAGATTTTGGAGCATTATATAATGCCAAAAAGATGCGCACTCCATTTTCAAATAAAGTTTGTACGGGGCAGTTTTCTTGTTGAAATACTTCCACCAGTTTATCCAAATTGGTAATTTTCTCACACGTTTTAAAGGAAACATATATAATGTCGTTTTATTTTAAAATATAACTAAAATAGATAATCCAGAATTAATAATATACTATAGTTGAATAATTAAATATAAATATATAATTAAGAATAAGTACAGAAATAATGGGCATTGCTTAATAATTATAATTTTTTTGTCAATAATTGACTTTATACAACGTACTGATAACCGTAACTCACGCTTGACCCTGCATTAGCTCATATATGACTGTACGCTGCGCACTCTTCGCGCTCTACCTCAAAAACGGTTGATCGTATAAAAAAAAAGTTTAGACAAAAGTTGTAGAGAATTTTATACTCTACAACTTTCATAATAGGTGAAAATATCATTTAAGCAATAGGAACCGAGATATTCGCGAAAAATCGTTTTTTGTGACCTTTGACCTTCAATATCTTAAGACGCGGACACGATAGCATTTGTGACTTTTGAGACAATATTTAGGGTAACAAAACAAAGGTTTTTACCAATTTCCAGCTTATTATCTTTCATTCCGAGGTGAAACCCCTAATATGACTGGGCTAATTAGATCTCGGGAATAATAAAAATGTGACTAAGTACGCAATTAATTTTGGTCGTAAATTTGGTTTACTGGTTTACTGTCTTTGCATTTCTGTTAAGAATATCGTTATAAATAATACTAGAATATATTTATTCATCATAATATATATTTTTTTGGTGAATATAAATTTAATAGTGGTTGTTATAGACTGTCCACTTGGAACAGAACTTATTTACCGATATAAATATTTTAGATATCGTTCTTCGTTTTTATTTTTACTAATTAGGCTGCCAATCAGAGACACATTGTTGTCGCAGTTCTTAGATGCTTGGAATACCTTGGGAGCGTAGCCAACGTTGTCTTGAGGAGGATAGTTTGATAGTTACACAACTAATTAACGCAAATGCAGCTTGGGAAGCAATTCTTATTCGCGTCATGCTATTGGTCTGCGGTGTTTTATAAGATCGAAGTTCTACTCCAGTCGGGGGAAAAGCTTTTGTTTTTCAACCCTTTCCAGTTATCTATAATAGAACTAGTCCATAGCGACAAACAAGCACTTGAATCGAAATCAAACGGATAAAGCGCTTTAGTTAAATCGCCCACAATATTTACAACTAACTTACAACTATATTGTAATAGATACTTGCTATCCCGCCCAGCCTGCCTTAATGGAAAAATTTAAATCTTTATCACGACCACAGGTTCAATTTGATGAAAGCTGCATACAAATCCATGCAGTAGTTGTTGAGTGATACGTGTACAAACATACCGACAGATAGACAGACAAAAATGTTAAGACTTGAGACTTGAGAGAAAGAGATCTATTAGTATAGAGAGAATTGCTTGCTCTATTGCTAAGGATTTACCTGCCACTGCTAGTGCTTGATCCAAATCAGCTTTATGTGACTCCTCTCCATCCAATTGTCCTGACACGGTATTTACACGTTCCACCATGTTTATACAATGTTATTCTACACAATAGTTACGACTTTACTTAATCATCAATTAGATTAAAAATTGCAGAACTAAATCAAATTTCGCATTTTTTTTTGTAATTAAACGCTTTTGATTACTAGCGACTCAGTAGTGGAGTGGCTTCGTGATTTTCAGACTAATAAAAGTGGTGTTTACAAGCTAATTAATGTATAATGTAATAACGTATTATATCAAAGATGTTGTAAATGGTGATATCGCGTTATATGATTGTGATTGTAGTGGCATACAATATTATCATGTATTCTTTGTTTTGATATTAAACCATTACAATTCTTTTTGTAGGATATGATGATACTTTTTGTATGTATGATAAAGAGAGGATAAAATGTTTTGCGATGAACAATTTAAGTTAAATTTTTTAACTTCACGAAAATCTTAAGGCAGTGGTGAATAATCCAACATTCACTGGAGACATGTTCTGGTGCTAGATGGCGAGTCCTTCGCCTTTTCTCAAGCCGTCGACTATCCGCGTATTGAAATTTTCCCTAAACGTATACAGGTTTCCTCTCTGTGTTATTCATCAACGTAAATTGTACCGGTAGTGGTGTGATTAATCATTGAAATTAAGTTAAGAAAAAGGCATGAGAACAGTCCGGACTTGAACTTGCCATCTTTCCGCTGTAACCGTCCGAACCACTCGGCCATCACTGCTCTCTATCAAGGATTATAAAAATACTAGCTGTGCCCGCGACTTCGTCGGCGTGGACGGCTTTTTTATCTTTCGTAAAAATGATTTTTTTTCATTAAAAAGTATCCTATGTTACTTCTAATACCTCCAAGAATATGTGTACAAAGTTTTATGATGATCGGTTTAGTAGTTTTTACGTGAAAGCGTAACAAACAAACTTACATTCACATTTATAATATTAGTAAGGATATGTTATCTTTGTTATTGATTATTGCAATGGAATATTTTCAGTTCTCATTCGGACACAATATGTCTGTACATATATACCTACCTTCCGTTTGTAATTTTTTCCTCTGAGGTGGCAAACAAACACCTGGCCCGCCTGATGGTAAGCGGTTACCGACGCCTATGGACGTTTGCAATAACAGGGGTTTCACTTGCACGTTGGTTTCATCTTTAAGGTTCGCTTTCACATAATTTTTGTGTCCAAATTATATTTTTAATGAGTTGAGTGTCTACTGAGGTAAATGGATTCTATACGCGTTGATGCCTTCAATACGTATAGAATACTTTTTTCTGCACTTAAGTAAAGTGCTTAGTCACAACACAAGCTTTACGATGAAGGAAAAGGTATAGGCGTGTATGAGTGTCGGCGATGGACTCGACATCTGTCATGCTGGCACCTGAAATATATCTCCGGCGGAGAGTGGGTGTGTGGGTACTACCTACACACTTCTGCCTACCCCTTCGGTGACTGCTATGGAACGGCGTGAAGACATATATAAAAGTATATGTATTTATTATTTGAAAACTTTGGCATTAATGATGATATAATCGCATCATAAACTATTTGGCTTAACACTGAATAGTCAGATATTTGGAGAGCGCAAATATGTAGAGTATTAAGGTATTACAATGTTTCTTGAAGAAATATCTTTACGATAGCTTTAGCTTGTTCGTTAAGGTGAATATTTTCACTGGCAATCAGTTGATAAGCAAAAAAACCGTATATCATTCAGTTCTCGCATTGCAACTGTAGTGTTGTATCTATCTTTTGATTGCATCCTCAAGCCTTCTCAAATGGATTTCTGAAGTACACTCACACATATAATGTTACCTAAGTATGAATTTAGTCTAATTTCCACGGAAATAACTTTGTTTTATTTGAATTTACAGTTTCATAGAACTCGTTGAATTTCCTAAGATATTGTCAGCATTCGGCTCAGGTCAGGGTTGGTACTGGATTAGCTTATTCTCGGAAAAATATTATATATGCCTTCTATGTACATAAAACACATACAATTCTATGATACAGTATTTTAGGCTCGCTATTAGTTTGCCTAAATAGGTGAACTTCGATACTCTTAATTTCTTCACAGATGTAAACAGGTTTACTCGTTGGTGCCTAATTAAGTGCTATGAAAACTTTTTGGTATAATAGTATGATAATATATCCTTACGTCTTCCCACAAGGGTCCCCGAAGGGGTAGGCAGATGTGTAAAGGTAGTGCCAACGTGACAGATGGCGAGTCCGTCGCCGTTACTCAAGCATGACTACACATACGCCTTTGAATTGCTTCTCAGACGTATGCAAGCTTCCATTCGATGTTTACATTCACCGTAGAGCTCGTGGTGTGACTAATCACTGTACTTAAGTGCAGAAAAAATCATTGGTACAGTCGGGATTCAAACTTGCGATCTTTGTGTCGCAGGCAACTACTCGAACCACTCGGCCACCACGGCTTTTGGTACAGACAGAAATTTTAAGTTCCTCCTTCATACAGAAAACAATGAAGCCATCAGTGTTATATATTTGTGCGTAGGATCTTTTTTGGTATAACTAATAATTATGTATCTAAAGAGTAAATTTATGAGACTTCGTATTAATTTATTTGATTAATGAAGATGTTTGTTTTGACATATCATAGTTCGGTTTCTTCAGTTTTGTTCGGTCCATTTTTCCTAGTTCTTGGCATTAAAAGGCTAAGCGCGGCGCACACTGAAACAAAAATAATCCCGTGAAAGTAAATTAACTAATGTGAGATTTTATTTTAAAGGTTCAACTATCCCTCAAAATATGATATCATATTTTGTCTATATATATACATATATATATATATATAGACAAAACAAAGAGGTCTCGCGCCGTCTAGTCGAGACCTCTCGTGACAGGCGGGCTGGAACATATCTCGCTCAGAGAATCAGCATTGCTATCCAGCGTGGCAATGCTGCTAGTCTTCTTGGCACGTTGCCTCGGGATACCGATTTGGGACAAATATATTGTCTGTAAGTAGTTAGTTTCAACTGTTCTTTGTAAATATTATTAATTGTTGTTATTGTAAATAAATGAGACAAAACATATATAGAATGATATGAACTTTACAAATGAGGTCGAGGCTTGACAATAATTTTTCTTTAAAAACACTACCAAATTTACTAACATAGAAAAATTTAAAGTTGTCGGTTTGGTAAGATATTGACGGAATGCGTTCTATGAATTTTAATTTCAAAAATCTACATTGGTCTCCTGGTTTCTAAACTTGACTGTTGTGTGCTCTGCCAATCCTATGAGGCTACTTGAAAAAGGCCTGTGCGAAGTCAAGCCCTGTCTCCTAAGCTTGACTAATGTTTAAAAGAGTACACAGTAGAGTCCCTGCCACCACTTGCCTTTATTACGGAAAGATACATACAAGATAAAGAACATTAACGTTACATATTGACAGAAACGTAAGTAAGGTTAATGAAATCTCTATTTACTTAAGTATTCAGTACCTGGATGACCGAGCTTAGCTCGGTAAATATAATATAAAATATTATTTCGTAGGAATTACAGACTTATGAAATATGAATAATATTTTAATATTACCAATATAATAATGAAAAAATGTGAACTTTTAATTTAAATAAAAAAATCACGAGTTAATCGGTTAAGAAATTAAAAACATATAACGGATTGCTGTCTGTACATGGAAGATGTAAGAGAAAAAAATATGATTGGGAGCTTTATCAACGCAAACAGCACCCAAAACACTGATTGTTAGAATTTTTGTCTATGCGTTTGTGCACACTAACATCAGACACGGCTTATCCGATTTAGATGTAGTTTGTAAAACTGTAACGGATCACTGTATGTACAAGGTGTGTAGATGTATGAGAAAAAATATGATTGGGACCTTTATCAACGTAAACACACGTTGTGCCATAATCTGCCACAAATCTTGTAGACGTCGATTCCGTTGTTCGTCATTAGAAGTAGCTACACGTTGTGCCGCACGCTGCCGCCAATCTTGCGGACATCGCTTCTGTTCTTCAACATTTTCAGTAGCTACACGTTGTGCCGCACGCTGCCGCAAATCTTGTAGACATCGCTCCTGTTGTTCGTCATTTTCAGTAGCTATACGTTGTGTTATACGCTGCGGGAAATCTTGTAGACGTCGTTCCCGTTGTTCGTAATTTTCAGTAGCTACACGTTGTGCTGCACGCTGCCGGAAATCTTACAGACGCCGCCCTCGTTTTCCGTTATTTTCAGTAGCTACACGTTGTGCTGCTCGCTGCCGCAAATCTTGTAGACGTCGTTTCCGTTGTTCGTAATGTTCATTAGCTACACGTTGTGCTGCACGCTGCCGGAAATCTTACAGACGTCGCCCTCGTTTTCCGTTATTTTCAGTAGCTACACGTTGTGCTGCTCGCTGCCGCAAATCTTGTAGACGTCGTTTCCGTTGTTCGTAATGTTCAGTAGCTACACGTTGTGCTGCGCGCTGCCGCAAATCTTGCAGACATTGCTCCCGTTGTTCGTAATGTTCATTAGCTATACGTTGTGCTGCTCGCTGCCGCAAATCTTGCAGTCATCGTTCCCGTTGTTCGTAATGTTCAGTAGCTACACGTTGTGCTGCTCGCTGCCGCAAATCTTGCAGACATTGCTCCCGTTGTTCGTAATGTTCATTAGCTATACGTTGTGCTGCTCGCTGCCGCAAATCTTGCAGTCATCGTTCCCGTTGTTCGTAATGTTCAGTAGCTACACGTTGTGCTGCTCGCTGCCGCAAATCTTGCAGACATTGCTCCCGTTGTTCGTAATGTTCATTAGCTATACGTTGTGCTGCTCGCTGCCGCAAATCTTGCAGTCATCGTTCCCGTTGTTCGTAATGTTCAGTAGCTACATGTTGTGCTGCACGCTGCCGCAAATCTTGTAAACGTCGTTCCTGTTGTTCGTAATGTTCAGTAGCTACACGTTGTGCTGCTCGCTGCCGCAAATCTTGTAAACGTCGTTCCTGTTGTTCGTAATGTTTAGTAGCTACACGTTGTGCTGCTTGCTGCCGCAAATCTTGTAAACGTCGTTCCTGTCGTTCGCAACGTTCAGTAGCTACCCGTTGTGCTGCTCGCTGCCGCAAATCTTGCAGTCATCGCTCCCGTTGTTCGTAATGTTCAGTATCTACACGTTGTGCTGCACGCTGCCGGAAATCTTGTAGAAGTTGTTCCCGTTGTTCGTACTTTTCAGAAGCTACACGTTGTGCTGCACGTTGCGGGAAATCTTACGGACGTCGCTCTCGTTGTTCGTAATGTTCAGTAGCTACACGTTGTGCTGCTCTCTGCCAGAAATCTTGTAGACGTCGTTCCCGTTGTTTGTAATGTTCAGTAGCTATACGTTGTGCTGCTCGCTGCTACAAATCCTGTAGACATCGCTCCCGTTGTTCATGATTTTCAGTAGCTACCCGTAATGCTGCACGCTGCCGGAAATCTTACAGATGTCGCTCTCGTTGTCCGCTATTTTCAGTAGCTACACGTTTTGCTGCTCGCTGCCGCAAATCTTGTAGACGTCTTTCCCGTTGTTCGGAATGTTCAGTAGCTACACGTTATGCTACTCGCTGCCGCAAATCTTGTGGACGTCGATCCCTCTGTTGGTCATATTCAGCGGCCACAAAGAAGCCCTCGTGAAACATCTAAGACCTTCCTGCTCGTATAATGTTAGTCAAGTTTTGCAAGACTTGTGGGACGAGCGGAAGGCTGAATATTTTCATTGATTTGTTGAAATGAGTCTTGTTTGTCGATCACTATTTTCTTGAAGGTGTTCTTGAGATGAGTCTTCTTCTTCTTTTAGGCATTTTGTCATGTAAGTAAACGAAGTAAACATTTGATTTTATATATAATACATCTACGATGACGTAACGTCAAACCAAAAACTCATTGGCTTAAAGTTTGTTGCTTAGCAACGCTTTATTGTTGCTGTGTCGGTAAAGCAGTAGCGAAATTCAAATTCTAATGAAATTGTAGGAGATTTTCATTGCCTAAAAACACGGATAAAACAACTTTTTTTTTAAATAAAACCTAGCTAGATCAATTTATTGCCCCCGAAATCCCCCCCGTACCAAATTTCATGAAAATCGTTGGAGCCGTTTCCGAGATTCAGATTATATATATACAAATAAATATACAAGAATTGCTCGTTTAAAGGTATTAGATAGATAGATAGATACGAATATCAATATTGTATGTTATAATACCAAAACTCATTAAATATTTTTGACTTACAATATAGCAATCCTCCAAATAGGTAGAATGTGACGTCACACGCAGCGCTGAGCAACACGCCAGCAACATTTGCACCGAATACCGAGCCCAGGCGACCGATCATCATGATTAAACTCACACCCATTCCCCTGAAACCATACTAATTCATTCATATATTAAGGTAAAAAAACCATTTAGCATTTTCATAAATTTTAAATTCAGGCATTGTTGTGGACTTCGACATATAAAATAATTGGCTTCGCAAAAGGCTAGTTACTAGTAGTAGTAGGCTAAAGTACTAACTTATTTGGCACCACTCTTTGGACAGCGTTTTGTGACATTTCTTACAATTGTTTTGTTATTAAATAGAATAAAATACACGTTTTGCCATATACTTGGGTGCCAACGTAAAATATGTGATCCCGTCATTGATTTGATCTAGGTAGTTGGAACGTGGTCTTCCTCTACCTCTTCTTGCACACACTTTCGCTTTGTATATCTGTTTCGTCAATCTTTCTTCACTCAGTATTAGGGTGTGACACGTACCTTAAATGCGTGGGGAAGGTCTCGACAGCAAATGCGTTCACCGGACCTATGGCGAGGCCTAGCATGGACAGCGAAGACAGGAGGATTGCGGCGACAATACTTTGTGATATCAAATTGGCCGCTATACAAATAGTGCCAAAGGCAAGGAACACACACACTAATAGAGTCTTCTTGCTTATGAATTTTACTGATGTACTTATAATTGTTGATAGTACTGCGAAGCCGACACTTGCGACGGAGTTTATTAAGAATGTCATTCGGTCTATATCGTCAGTGCATATCTCCTGGTCAGTCTGCAAGGAGATTTAAAATAATAATAATATATCTTCACATTTTCCCACAACCACTTTTCGCTGGAGATATATTTTATAGATGCCAACGACTAAGTTTCTCAAGCACATCTATACCAACATTCGCCTTTCAGTTCTCAAACCTATGGTTCCCTCTCGATGACTTCCTTCACCGTAAAGCTCGTGATGTAACTAATCTCTCTTTACAGAAGTTCAGAATGACCCCAATATTTAATAGTGTATTTATCTTTTATGAAAACTGTTATATATTAGCTAAAACCAAATGTTTCATAGTAATGCTATTTATGCTAATAAAACTATACAATTTATCTCCTGCGATATTACAGTTACTACGTTATATTACAATTAATATGGCCGTGGTGGCTGAGTAGTAGACTGCAAGCTCGAACCCAGACTGTACCAATGATTTTTCTGTACTCAAGTACAGTGATTACAGCACACGTAAGATATCTTTGTCGGAAAGTAGGTGTTTGGGTACTACCTATACACCTCTGCCTGCCCCTTTGGGGACCCTTGTGGGAAGGCGTGAGGATATATCATATATATTTTATTACTTACTTCATTAAACCTCTGAGATATGATCTGGCATGCAGTTTGGCCATCTCCACCGCCACTCATCACCCTGTTCAAGATATCTGGGATCCATATGTACAGGCCATTCGCTCTGAAAATTTACAAGTTGGATTTTTAAGTATGAGATTATATAATTTCCAAGGGACAAATCCTGTCTCCATACCACTCACGATTCCACCATTCATTACTCCACCATTAATTACTACACCATTCATCACTCCACCATTCATTACTCCACCATTCATCACTCCACTATATATAGTTTTTTAATTATCTCTCTATTTCCATGTATTTATCAATATACTCGTTACGCGTAAATAATCAGTTGTTGCTTTAATTATAAAAGCATATGAAAGATATATAAAAATGTTAACTGAGCAATTTCTGATGAAAAGGTCTGGATTTAATATAAATAATAGTTTCAATAAAACTTACGTAGAAAACAAACCGAAAAGTATGAATCCCTTCAGCGCTAGCCATTTCAAATAGGGTGGTTTCAATAACGGCAGGGATTGAGTTTTTAATGAATTCAAAAATCCTCCTTTTGGTCTTTGTAAGCTAACTGAAATTTTCAACTTCTTGATCTATATAAGAAATAAGATGTTTGTGATTAAAACTTAATTTAAAAAGATAATAATTTACAATATATGTACACATTTTACTTCTTATACAAATATAAAATGTATCATACAGTTATTGGTTTAAATAAAATGTAGTAAAATGGTGTAAAAAAAGTATACTATATACCTAATATCTAAAAGCGCTCTGTTTTAATCTGACGCAGTGTCAAAATGGCTGGCGAACATTTCGATGAACGAGTTAGTAGCGCTCTGGATGATGATGTCTATAAATTACGAGTTTTATTGAAGAAAACAAACTTGTTACTTACTGGATAATCATTAGGTGATTGCCGATTGTTTCGTGCATACATTATTTGTAGAGTTTTAAGTGCTTCGTCGTGATTTCCGTGAGACATAAGATATTTCGGACTTTCGGGTCCGAAAGCCATTAGGAAGGCACACATTAAAAAGAAGCTAGAATAAATGATGACGAGGAGGCGCCAAGAGCGGAAGTAGTACAACCCGAAGTCCAATCTGAACTCCTGAGGTAGTATCGCCCACGCCAACACTGAAAGAAGTTCCGTTACAATATATTATTAGATCGTAAGTGAACTTAGATTTATAACAAGTAATCCTGATTATACAGATATATATATGCTTTTCGACGTGCCACCCTCACGCACCGTAGCACGTACCCACTCGCCCATTCCCTGTACCCGAATACTACTATCGCGTACCCTCATCGCGCTCAACGCTCGCTTGGACCAAAGCCCTGAAGGCGGACTGGTTAAGGATTGTCTGAATGATTGAAATTTTGTGAGCACGATGTGTTCCATATTTATGTCTTAATTCATGTATTTGGTGTAATTAAAATAAAGTTAATGTATCTTGCGCAAAGAGTCAGCATTGCTGCTATCCAGAGTAGCAATGCTGCTAGTCTTATTGGCATATTGCTTCGAGATACCGATTTGGCTTAAATATTTTATCTACAAGTAGTTAGTTATACAAATGTTTTTTGTAAATATTGTTAATTGTTCTTATACCTAAAAATTATTTCCAACAAAATAATATATATTTAATATAGAATCTACTTGAGAAGGCCGTCTGATCTAGTGGTTAGAGCTCCTGACTGCGAAACTTGAGGTCGCGGGTTCGAATCCCGCTGAGGGCATATTTATGTAATGAACACGAGTATTTATACCTTAGTCTTGGATGTCCTATGTATTTATGTATATATCTATATATACTTATAAGGAAATATATGAAAGCTTTGCTTAACTTGGGACTAGGTCAATTTGTATCGAATTGTCCCAAGGTATTTATTTGTATGTTATTATTATTTATTACTGTATGTGATGTACGCACGGGTCATAAGCAAATTAAATATGTGGATAAATTAATAATTGTTAATAATTAAATTAAATAATTATTAAATAATTAAATTATTAAATTAAATAATGATTAAATAATTAAATAATTAAATTAAATAATTATTAAATTAAATAATTATTAAATTATTAAATTAAACAATTATTAAATTAAACAATTATTAAATTAAACAATTATTAAATTAAACAATTATTAAATTAAACAATTATTAAATTAAACAATTATTAAATTAAACAATTATTAAATTAAACAATTATTAAATTATTATATTAATAATAAAAAATTGGATAATTGTAGAACATTTTAAATTATTCATTTAACAACCGCGCTACTTTCTTTAACCGCGTTTCTTGTCTAGTCTCTAGACGGGTTTTTTTATATCAATGCTCTAGACACTCCACCCAAATAAGGCCCGCACCGCTAGCCGTTAAGCTTGGTTTACCATATTGTGTATACCACAATTATCGTAGTACAGCGTATACATTTTTTATATTAATTTTACTCACATGGTACCAATGCTACCCCGGAGATTTGAATGGCGTTCGATAGCGACAGCATCAGGTCTCTATGTTTCTGAGGCACTATTTCTCCTATAAATGTGAAAGGGACCGCTGCAGGGCACGCTATGCTGTCAAAATTAATATTTTAGTATTATATACTAGTATTATGAAAAGCCAAGTGGTTCGAGTAGTAGCCAGCAACACAAAGATCGCAAGTTCGAATCTCGACTGTACCAATGAGATTTTCTGTACTTAAGTACATTGATTAGTCACACCATGAGCTTTAGGGAAGGAAAACATCGAGAGGAAACCTGCATACGTCTGAGAAGAAATTCAAAGGCGTTTATTATAGTATAGTATAGTCGTGCTTGAGTAATGGCGATGGACTCGCCATCTGTCACGTTGGCACCTAATGTACCTCTGGCGGAAAGTGGGTGTGTGGGTATTACCTATTAACCTCTGCCTACTCCTACGGGGACCGTTGTGGGAAGGCGTGAGGATATATTATATTATTATGTACATTAAAAAAATACTTTCGCGGTCGATCCAGTGATCCTATTCATTCCAGAAAAGAGTAAAAAAAATATTGTACGCACCAAAGAGATGTTAACAACTTGCAGATAATAAAACCGACAAGATTTGGCATAAAAGCCGCCAACACTCCAAAAGTACCGGCCATGAGGGAGCTTATGACGATCATTTTCTTTCGACCTTTTGTATCCACTAAGTAGCCCCAGGGGTATGACGTCACTACGATGCCTAGAAATAAAATGTGGTAAGTATAGGTGAAGCTGAATGTGGTAATGAGAGTGAAATGTGCATGTCCCATGTAGTCTTTTTATCTCTACTGGTTTTTTATGAGAAGACCTTCCATTTGGGATCGCTATTGATTCACTGGTACAGTGACTCCTACATAACAAAACTTGGCAGCCAAGCCTGCCCTAACGTGGTACTCTTTCAAGAAAAACTACTGATCGGAGTAGGATTAAAATTTCACTCAAAGGTTATCTTTTAATTGATTAAAAAACAGTTATTTTTCTATAAACGAAACGATTGACCTACATATATAAGGCATGGATAATACTAATCCTCTTTGTGAATCAGTCATCGGTAGATCGCAAACTGACGCGGGCAACACATACGAGTAGCCAACTGGCTCTATGAGGGCTGCGACGAGGAACATCCCTTGTAGAAGGGTGTATTTAATATTGTACCAGCCGGTGCCTGGAAACATAATAATTACCTATATGTAAAAAAGATAAAATAACCATAACGAAAAATTTAAGACAAACAGACACTGCTCGTGATACCAGAATAACTGTTCTTTTCTTTTTAACTGTATATTCATATAACTTTTTAAAATACCTGAGAATGTAAATACGGTTAACTGATAACACATTTTGTTTTTTTGTCTGTTTGTTTGTACCAGCTTCAATATAGTATACATTCAATATGAAAATAATAGTTTATAAAAACTAAAAACACGCTTTTCATACAAAATCCAGCTATTAATTATTTTAGACGCCATCGCTAATGCCTGATTATTCTATAAGTATTTTAGAGAGATAGGGCATAACGGGTTTCCCGTTCGATTTGGAGCTGCCCGACTGGGGCAGGACCTCCACCTTATAGAAGTCCGTAGTCAAATAACACAATTTATTGTGTTGTGTTCCTACGTGGTGAATAAGGTTTCCAGTAATGAGCTCTTTGGGGAGGATTGTTACATTGTGTTGGAAGCAGAGGGATTAAACCTTATGCTACTAACACACTATAACTCTCCGAACACAGAGTGGCAACGCGCAAGTGATACTTCGGTATCGTGAGCGTAAATAGGCTACGGTAACCGTTTCCCATCAGGTAGGCCGTATGCTTGTTTGCCACTCTTGTTGTATAAAAAAAAAAGTAAGTTTTCTTATTCTTATTCTTTTAGTAAGGATTGTCATCGGTCCTTGATAAGTATGCAAAATATCGATTTAATCAACCGACGTTTACATACCGTTACATACTAGCATACGTATGTAGCTAATAACAGCGTGTTAAAAATAGCTCTGGTGGCTGAGTGGTTTTTGAGTCACCTGCGAAACAAAGATCCTATCCCCGGCTGTGTGTAGCAAAGAGCTTACTGACCTTAAATGAGTAGAGGAAACCAAACGTTTGATGAAATATATCGCCGGCGAAAAGTGGGTGTGTGGGCACTACACCCTTCTGCCAACCCTGTCCTTCCCAACCCTTGTGGGAAGGCGTGAAGTTATCATCATTACTTACCGGCTGCTTCCAAGGCCTCGTCCAAATTAGCTGTATGTATGGAACTCTCCACGTTAGAAGAGATCGTCTTAATTTGGTTGTTCATTTCCATTTGAAGCAATTTATAAACTTCTATAAAAAACACTGCAGTAAACTAAATACGAGACTCCTTTAGCTCGTTCTCTCATCCGATTATTTGTCATAAATCAGTTTCACAAACGCCAAAATATAAGGTTAAATGTTTGTTGTCGTGTTAAAACAAACGTCGGGTTAAGAATAATCTTATCACGCGGCCAACTTTTCAAAACACGTCTTGATAGCACTATATAATTGGGTACATTAGTAAAATTATATTCCAGTATTTTTTATTACATTTCGTGAAGTAACCGGCAGTTATCAACATGATAATGAAGTAATAAGATAATTTTATTTGCTATTATGACGAGTGTGTCATGATGTACAATATTTAACGTCAGTTAGCTGAAAAGAAAACCCAAAACTACTTCATTATCATCTTACTAAGCCTCTCCATCAGGTAGGTACAACCACAGTATATATATATATAAGCGTACTGTGGTAAGCCTTGAATGTTGTTAACGTAATTTGATACGTTTCTGCGTAGAACTATGTGGTTTCTGTTGAGTTTACTTTATATAACCTTAAAAACACTGTACAATAAAAATGTATGGTCTTGAAAGGAGTAATTATGTGCAATACTTTAAGAAGTATTATTAAATATACTATTCCGTTATTCACAACATTAAAGGCAAACTATGGATAATACATTTAATATTCTATAATCCTAGCAATAAGTTTTATAAGAGAAGGTAGGTCATAACGGGTTCTCCGTTCGAATTTGGAGCTGCCCGACTGAGGCAGGATCTCCACTTTATAGTAGTCCATAGCTAAGTAACACAATTTTTTGTGTTGTATTTCTGCTATAAAGACTAAACGTAATTGAATGGAACTTCGAACAGAGATAATCATTCGTTTTTGTATGTATTGAGATTGTGTACTATAAAGTTAAAAACATTGAAAAACGTACACCTATGTAAAGCGTTGCCTGATGAACTCTTGACCTTGCTGTTATTTCTGGCCATGGTTGAGTGGTTCAAGTATTAGCCTACATCGCAAAGGTTCGAACCCGACTGTATCATTGGGATTTAGTTTAGTAGTAATTAAGGTAACTTAAATACAGTGATTGAACAGTGACAAAGCCGTGGTGACCGAGTGGATTTTTATCCTTTTTTTTAAATATTTTTTGCCACTTTTAGGGTATTTTAGTGTTTATAATTTTTGCCTTCTTTTTTTTTAGATCGAGTGGTTCGAGTAGTTGCCTGTGACATGAAGATCGCAAGTTCCAGAACTTAAGTACAGTGATTAGTCACACCATGAGCTTCGGTGAAGGAAAACATCATGAGGAAACCTGCATACGCTTGAGAAGAAATTCAAAGTAGTATGTATTGTGCTTGAAGTCGTAACGGCGACGGACTCGCTATCTGTCACTGTATCGGTACCTAAAATATATCTCTAGCGGAAGGTGGGTTACTACCTATACATCTCTGCGTACTCCTTCGGGGACCCTCGTGGGAAGGCGTGATGATAGATATATAAATACAGAACAATTATGACAATGCCTTTATGGTGAAGGAAAGCACAAAGATGACAATTGCATGCGTTTCAGAAGAAATTCAGAGACGAATGTTTATATTAAAGACTGACTCCCGTTTTCTCACACCGCTGTCTTGGTCTGGGGGAAGGTTTGAAGATATATCCTTACTATAATATTATAAATGTGAATGTAAGTTTGTTTGTTACGCTTTCACGTAAAAACTACTTAACCGATCATCACGAAACTTTGTACACATATTCTTGGAGGTATTAAAAATTACATAGTATACTTTTTATTGAATAATAATATATATATGTTATTTCTCTGGAAAATAAACAACCTTTATACGGCAAACTGATTACTCTCTGTTTATTTCAAAATTCTCACTAATTTACAATACTTACACCACTATCAATTTATGTAGTTTTATTTAAAATTTAACTTCCATTGACGATATGCGCGACGTGTTAGTTATTGCTTCTAACAATACATCTAATGTTCGGAATTTAAACTAAACACTCAATACAAGAACACAATGATACATATTATTTACATACACAGTGTCTCAGAAAATAGAACAGTTGACTTCTTAAAGATATAGGCAGTTGTGAATCCTCACGACGACGATGCAATAAATCAAATCGCTCCAAATATAACAAAAGCCAACATTATAAAATGGAGTAATACTTACTACGGGACATGCTTATATGGGCTCCTTAAAAAAAATAAGAATAAAGTGTATACGTTTTTTGTTACAGCAGATCCTTATGCGAAAATGCGGTTTTTTTTTTTTTTAACTTTGATTGAGCCCTGTATAAACTTGAACAACTTTCCTATTTTCTAAGACAACTTTTATTATACCAGTACATCATAGGACAGTTAGCAAATGATAATAACATCACAGTTTAGAAATTCCTAATTAATTTCACACATATACTACTTATAAATTGTATTCTGCAAATATTAAATCGTAGCATTTTATAATAATATAATTCAGTTATAAATGTTACTTTAAAGTTTTTCTGTAAAAAATATATAATATTTTTTATCATAAGTAACTGAAGCTATCATAAAATTATTTCATCCTATTTATAGATAATGGTGTACCGGTTAAAAAAAGTCCTTCTAAAAGCTCATTTTAAAGTATCTAAAAGCTTATTAATAAGGACTTTTTATAAAACTTAATAAAAATTCCATAAGTTTTAAATGTCACTGGAGATGTCATTAGATGGCGATCAGGCTTCCCAAAAGAATATGATAGATAGCGCACAGTATAAATGTACATATATACATCTATATCTTTAATGTATATCATTATGGTCAAGATTAAGAAGATATACCTAAAATGTATTATTATAAAAAAAATCTCTTTGGTAACGGACTGCTTAACAAAAAATTCTATTAATTTTTTCTTAAGTAAGTATTTGTAAAAAGTTACCAAAGAATAGTTTATTTTACACTTGTATGATAAAATTTGTTCAATAAAGTTTTGATTTCCGAAAAAAAGTTATCTACATAGGCATATCAGGCACCGACCTCTGCCACATTATAATGCGTTGATATCAATATGAATTATAAAATAAACATGAATCATATAAAGAAGCAGACACACTATAATAAAGACCTAACTTTTTATAATACAAACTTACATACATTATCAATACCAGAATTGGTACTTACTTAATTGCTACTTTTAATCGTATTTGGACACATACCTATACTTCATAACAAATATTTACAATGACTAGAGTTTGAGATCATATGAAAGCCAAAGGTCTTTTAAATTATCTTAATATCTACCTAGCTAATTTCATTAGTAGGAATACATGTGAAGTAGGTACACCAAGTAGGTATTAACCATATTAGTTTTGAAGTTTTTCATTGCGAAATTATAGTTACCAGAGTTGCATCGCAAAAACATGAATTGTAGGTACCTTATGTAAGTACATTTGTACTTGTATATATGTCGATACGTAATTAAAAAACTATATGTATTTTTATTGCATAAACGTCCCACCTATGTTGCTTGACGCAAACTTACAAACGAACCTATCCCTACACAAATTTGTAACTTCAATCGTGCTCTGACTTACCTTTGCAGGTAAATTTATTCCGTGTCTATTCCACTTTTAGCTGATAGTACCTACGTGTAACATGGTTTCAAAATAACTGGATTGAACAGCTTGAAAATTAAGAAAGAAATGGAAGTAATTCTTATGAGCAATTCAATGAGGAGCAATTAATATAATTTGAAAAAATGACGATGGAGTTCGAAGCGTTGTACTTAGTCAATTTTCAAAGGAATTCTTCAGAGGCTAAATGTGGAATGTACACGGGGCCTTACAACTAAACGTCAGAATGCTTTTTCGATGCAACAAATCATTAAAATTCAAATTTTTGTTGCTAAGAATAATATGTTCTTCACCAGTAAAATTATTTTGATATCTTCCGATACTTTGATACGTGGAATAGACTGTACGAAATGCTGCATCGCAAGAACATTTTGACTTCATCATTCCTTCTTTCACAATAGCAAACTATCTATACCTTCTATTTTACTCTAATATTGGCAAGCAGGTCTGACTCAACGAGACGCATGTTGATCCTTGGGATCTACTATGTATCCCCGAGCCTCCAATTTTCTACATACCTGTCGTATCCAATATTCATCAATTAGCTGGTTTTCCTAGGGTAGCGTCTTTCTTCCCCTAGTTTTGGATACGCTGCCAAATAATAATACTTTTTTCTAACAAACCAACCGCAATTTAGCATATTTGACAAATGTCTCTTCATAAGAGATATCATTTACTCTTCATGGGACTCTCTGGGATAAGTAATTTAATAAAATATTATCAGCTTCTCGAGTTAAATCATGGGCAAGATATTTGCTGCTAGCTAACAGTTTTACAGGTAACCGTTAGGGAAGCAGATCAGATAAAATAAATACATGCGAAATCCTAAGAAACAAACTCTTGAAAAGCGTACAAAGGCTGTGTTAAAAAATTGTAGATGTTTTTAAAAGAATTATTGTATCGGTGGGTTAACTGATTGAACAAATTAGAATTATCATTTAACTAAAAATATTATTTCAGTACATTTTGTCTGACCTATACATAGTAAGATATCCTTACGTAAGAACATATCAAACACGTTTGATGTATTTCACCCTTAAGCTATATATAAAAATACTCTATAAATAAGTACGCATCTATTACAAAATTTTAATTTACCTAACTGTCTAAGTTACTTACTAGCTTTTTACAAAATGACTAGATTCACTCATCTTTAAAAATCCGTTGACTAGATTTTTTCTACAATTAAAATACAAAAAGCGTCAATTCCGGATTCTATTAAAACCTTTTTATATCTTAATTTAAATTTTTATACAATTAAAATGGCCTTATAGTTAAACTGAACAATGTGCTTGCTTTGTACAGCTTAAATTAATATAAAATACATACATATTAAGGTATATACTTAAAGTAATGTTACATTAAAACGTGGAACTGGAGAAATTTTATCCGTGACTTTTATAATACGTTTATCCCAAATATTTTAAAATTTGAGCATTGTACAAAATGGCAGAGCACGGAACTAGGATTCTAGGTTTCGTTTCAATTTTTTAATCGGACTATGTTTTTTTACTAGGAATGTATATATAAATGTATGAAAGGACTATAGTTTTGTGTGCGTTTAAATAATAGTCGAAGACCAGAGTTGTCCACTAAAGGTCGGGCCAACACATCTGCAGCTGCGATATCACTGACCTTTCCTTCGAAGTGACCTCTCACGTGGAACATGAACTCCGCTTTGCTTGCAAACTCTTGCCTGTACATAAGGCATAGATGGTGTGCATGTGTGTGTTGTCTCTCTGGCGCGTAGTGTGTGTGTCCGTGTGTGAAATATGCTCCATTTTCCGCCTGCTGCTTCGTTCACAACCGTAACAGTTGATACCGAAGCCGTCGTGATTCCATGACCGTTAAGAATTTGTTGATTCTGGTTGTGGTGGTGTAGTATTTGAAGTTTCTCTTGTGAATGGCCGAATATATTGAAACTAGAAACGTATAAGCATTAAGAAATATTTTCGATTCCTGTATAAATAGTATTCAAAATTGTGAAATATGTTGAAATGAAATTATTAGGCTATTTATACGCCATCTAAAAGTGTCATTTTTCACAGCACAGGTTTTCTTTTACCTTATCCACTATCGCGTTTTGCACTCCTAAATACGCACATTAAGTTAGCTGTGTTTTTTTTATACTGGAGGGTATTATTATATGGTGATGTCAGGCTACAAATAGTATCCATGACGTAATGAGATTGGTCCGGAATCCGTATTTCACGGTAGGTACCAGTATCACCTTGTCGCTTTGTCAACTCCACAATCAAACTCCACACGTGAGTTATTATTTCAAACAGTTGTAATCTCTCCAATGCTTATACGGTTCTCATTAAAATTTAAGAACTTGTGTCATGTGATTTTGTTTTAACAATCGAATTCGAGCTATCTGTCAGTTTCTAAATGAACGAATAAATTAATAATACAGACTCCATTTTAGTGAGCCAATATGTTTTTGGTTCCCTTAGAAATATTGTAGATTTACTAGGTATACACATTCAAATTCGGTATCGCAATTTTTCACAGTACACAAGAATTCTAATTGTTAGTTAAATTTTGCACGCTTCTTAAAACTTCAACATGATCGTATCATCCTGAAAGACGCCCTTGCCGCAGGCATCCGCGTGAAATGCACTGATGGGCGTAGGCGTGGCTCAGGTACAAAGACCAGAGTTGTCTACTAAAGATCGGGCTAACACATCTGCAGCTGCGATGTCACTGACCTTTCCTTCGAAGTGACCTCTCACGTGGAACATGAACTCCGCTTTGCTTGCAAACTCTTGCCTGCACATAAGGCATAGATGGTGTGCATGTGTGTGTTGTCTCTCTGGCGCGTAGTGTGTGTGTCCGTGTGTGAAATATGCTCCATTTCCGCCTGCTGCTTCGTTCACAACTGTAGCAGTTGATACCGAAGCCGTCGTGATTCCATGACCGTTAAGAATTTGTTGATTCTGGTTGTGGTGGTGTAGTAATTGAAGTTTCTCTTGGTTTGATAGGTGGACTTTCTCTTGTTGCTGCAAGGGATATTTTCGACTCGTTAAAGAAGCAGCGAATATAAAATTAGTAGCAAAAACTTTGTAATGTTGCTATGTAATAAGTTAGTTGCATCCTTACTAATATTATAAATGTGAATGTAAGTTTATTTGTTACGCTTTCACGTAAACACTACCTATCCGATAATCATAAAACTTTGTACACATATTCTTGGAGGTGTTAGAAGTAACATAGGATACTTTTTATTGAAAAAATAAATCATCTTTACGACAGAAAAAAATGCCGGTTTACTAAAATGGTGATGGCTTATATCCAGGATTAAGACATAGAATTCATTTGAATCCCGAATCCTTACTAATATTATAAATGTGAATGTAAGTTTGATTGTTACGCTTTCACGTAAAAACTACTTATCCGATAATCATAAAACTTCGTACACAATATATTCTTGGAGGTGTTAGAAGTAACATAGGATACTTTTTATTGAAAAAATAAATCATTTTTACGACAGAAAAAAATGCCGTTTTACTAAAAGGGTGATGGCTTATATCAAGGATTAAGGCATATAATACATTTGAATCCCGAAAGATTCAAAGCTCTAATATGATAAAAGGCAAAAATATGTATGTTGCCCTTTCCACGCGGGCGAAGCCGCGGGCATAAGCTAGTATATGTATAAAGTACTAGCTGTGCCTCCAGGTAATAATCTGCCTTTGTACCAAATATCATCCAATTCGGTTCAGTAATTTTTGAGTGTAAGAGGGAAAAACATCCTCATAATTTGAAAATCTATATAAAGATGTTAATTGATTAAGAATTATTTCCTACCTGATGCTGCTGAGTGGCTTGTTGCATTTTATCTTGTAATAGCTTGTTATCCGGTAAATGTGATTTGGCATGAGCACTCCACTCGTCTCTCGTGGCGAACAGTCTTCCGCAGAGCTCACACGACCAGGACACCACCATTCCAGCTGTCGCTGCGGCTACGGCTGCTGTCGTAGCACTTGTGTGGACGAGATTCGTATTCTGTGGAATAGTTGTGGCTTGAAATACGACCTAAATGATTTCATGTATTGTATATATTTATTTATATTAATAGTCACGCTGTAAATAGTATAAAAGTTGTTGTTATATTCGTATGGTGGACCATGTGTACTCCTTTCCCATATTTAAATTATCGAAGGGATCTCTATACGGGCTTAATAGGTATCTCCGCTAGAGGGCATGCAAGTCTAGGCTTAGAGGCTCTTTACGAGATCCGAGAATTGAAGAGATTCATAACAATGTAGCTCGAAAATAAACATTGAATTATTCGCATTTAAAATAAAAGTGGAAGCCGTGGTGGCCGAGTGGTTCGAGCAGTTGCCTGCGACGCAAAGGTCGCAAGTTCGAATCCCGACTGTACCAATGAGTTTTTTCTGAACTTAAGTACAGTGATTAGTCACACCACGAGCTTAACGGTGAAGGAAAACATCGAGAGGAAACCATACGTCTGGCGTATGGTCGCCTTGAGTAACGCGATAATTCCACATCTGCCTGCTGGCACCTAATATACCTCTGGCGGAAAGTGGGTGTGTGGGTATTACCTATACACCTCTGCCTACCCCTTCGGGGACCCTTGTGGGAAGGCGTGAGGATATATTATTATTATTATTTAAAATAAAAGTATTAACGAAAATCATGCATTATATTTTCATATGAATTTACCGTAAAGCTGTGTCCTGGTACCTGGCACACCTGAATCGGCTGCTGATGCGAATGCTGTTGTTGTTGTTGCTGCTGTTGCTGTTGCGCCGCTGCTGCGATCTCCGCTTGGCTCGGCTTCGTGTCTTCCTGCTTCGTCAGTTGTGGCTTGACGTCGTCTAATTTTAACGCTACAATATTAATCATCATTTACAGCAATAAAGATATAATTTTGTGTTAATAAAAGGTTTATCACGCTGGCACTTAAATATAGTGTAGGCAGAGATGTAGAGGTAGTATCCACATACCCACTTTCCGCCAGAGATATATTTTACTTGCTAACGTGGCAAATCACGAGTCCGTCGCCGTTACTCAAGCACGACTATACATACGCCTTTGAATTTCTTCTAAACCGTATGCAGGTTTCTCCTCGATGTTTTCCTTCACCGTAAAGCTCGTGGTGTGACAAATCACTGTACTTTAGAAAGGCTCATTGGGATCACACTCGGGATTAAACATTATTAACTAATTTACGTTTACTCAGAGATTAGCATTGTATTATTTTATAATAAACTAATTGTGGGTTTTTTTCACGTTAGCGATTTTATTATGTTATACTTACGAGGTATTGCAATTGTTCTTTTGCCCAACGGTGCTATATTTGATGGAGTGATGTGCTTTAATTTGTTCATATGCAGCACTAATTTATCTCTTCGCGCAAAGGCTTTGTTGCACACTTCACAAACGTACGGTTTCTCACCTGCAATTTTGTATAGAACAATAAATTATTCAAAAGTTTGTTCTCGATACCTGGTTATTTTTTTGTTTTTAAAATGTATACCTTACCTGTATGTATCCTCATATGAATTGTAAGTTTATCTTTTCGAGCCAATCCCTTGCCACAGACTGTACACTCGAATGCTTTAGTTCCTGAAAGTGAACAGATGATTTAATAATTCCATCAAATCTATGAATAATATCATGATTTATTGACATCCTCACCTTCAGATGTCGAGCTAGTTGGTTTTATAGCCGGATGCTTTCTAACAGTAGTTCCTTGTAACGCTTTTAGTCTAGTGCCCGGATGCATAGATCCACCTTCAGCATAGGGCTCGGTAAACGGTATTAAGTTTGGCCTCGGAATAGTATTAGATACTTCAGGTGACCTGAATCAAGTAATATGGTTTTTAAGTCGGTTATCAAGTACATTGTTGGTTAAAAATTTGTCAAAAAGCCATCTACTTTTAGTTTTGTTTAAAATTGTATGATTTTAATAAATAATTGACCTCATAAGTTGAGTTCAAACAAGAGCATATTTTGATAACGATATGAATTTTGTCACACCCATTATAGAACCAAATAAATAAATTGATAAGTCAAGATACTGGATAATTCTAAGAAAATTTTAAAATATCTACGTTAAAAGTACTCAAAACCGGTACGCATGTCTAAAGAAACTGTTGATTATGGGTGGGAAAGCGCAAGAGGTGTAGGGTGGCGTGGAATCTGGGATGGTGCTCTACTCTGTCTGCCTAATCCATAAGGGACTCTATGGCATGCTCTAGTTTGTACCCACCTAAAGGATTAAGCTATGAATGAATAACATAAGTATTTCACTACCTACTCGCATACTAACCAGTTCCCAAGGCTCTGCAACACGCGCACACCACCTTCAAAGCCCATCCCGACATCATCAGGCACAGTGAAAGTGCTATCTGGACCACCGGTGCTAGAGCTCACTTGTGGAACTTTGATTGGAGAATTGATAGTGGCGTAGTGGTGTTGTGTCGAGCTGACGGTAGGAGGCGATGGGTGGCCGGGATGGGCATTAGCAGTTTGGGCTTGCTGAAACCAAATATTATGTTTCAAAGTTTACCAATGACACCTACTGTGATTTAGATGAAGGAAAACATTGTGAGTTAAGATGTTCAAAGACGTTTAAAGCCGTGCTTGGGAGCCGGTGGAAAAATCACTATCGATGTGGCTTGAAAACAAAAATGTTTTTTCAGTGTAAATATGGTCTATGTGTGAGGAGTATGTGTCTATTGTGAGAAGGCGTTGAGAAATATAAATACAATACTTGTAATAATTACACAGTAGTTTCTTACTTGCAATTCTTGATGATGTCGCGTTGCATTGTTTGTATTACTTTGCTGTTGTTGTTGGTGTTGCTGTTGTTGCTGTTGCTGTTGTTGTTGTTGCTGCTGTTGTTGTTGTTGCTGCTGCTGTTGTTGCTGCTGTTGCTGCTGCTGCTGCTGTTGTTGCTGCTGCTGTTGCTGCTGTTGTTGTTGTTGTTGTTGCTGCTGCTGTTGTTGTTGTTGCTGTTGTTGTTGTTGTTGCTGCTGTTGTTGTTGTTGCTATATTTAATAAATTATTAATTATGTTGAGTTATTTGAGATGTTTTATGTTTATTTATGAAAATTGGTGTGTTTAGTTTCAGGTTGTATACTATATTATAATGTAAAAAAATTGTATATATGATATAGCTTTGAATTAAGTATATACATACTTTTTTTATATATTTGCATATAAAATTCACACAATGTATAGTTTAAATAATAATAATAATGGATACCTGTTGTTGTTGTTGTTGCTGTTGTTGCTGCTGTTGTTGCTGCTGCTGCTGTTGCTGTTGCTCACGTCGCGCAGCAGCCGCTGCCTGGGCCATATGTTGTTGTACTGCGACGTGAGCTTCCAAGTAAGCCGTCTTTTGAGCCTCTGTCATCTTGTCCATATTCACAGTGCCGTCCTGTTGACGAAAGGAATATTAAGTGGCAGAGTTTCCGGGCTAGAGATTGACATATCATCACGCATTCTCAAAGACATAGGTGTGAAGGCAGAGGTGTAACTGCACCCTTATTTCATACGGCATATTTATTTGTTTAATATTATTTCAAGTTTCAAGTTTTATTTATTTATAAGTAATATATGTACATAAGTGTGATAATATATGTTGGACAACGTGATATATCTGAGTAGCATTTTTCCAAACACAAGTTATACACACGTCTATGAATTCCTTCACAAAACTTTACAAGCCTAAACATAAAAGGAAAACATTGTGTGGAACACTTGATTTTTCTATCATGTTTCGATGTCATTTGGAATCTTTGTTCGTATCTTAGTTGCGTCAGTTAGGTGTAATGCGGTAGTTGCCTCGTGGGAAGTGCTAGATTTGACTCAAATTATGATGTGTGGGATAACGTTAGAGAGATGATTCTGGTAGCCGTCAGTCTAACAAATCTGCAAGATATTTTTTTCTAACGGCTCATTTCGATTACTATTATATACTTTTGGAGGTAAGTTTATAAGAATTTTTGATATTTTTATTAACCCACGGGTTAGGAAGGGCGGGTATCGCCGCCAGTTCTGTCTAGCTAGACTTTCCCTAGTCTCTTCAAACACCCCCGTTTCGAGGACTCTTAACGTACCAGTATCCGATAGATTTGATCTAAGGAGTGCGTATCTCTTCATTGCAGTTTCGATCGAATATCGTTACGCCGCATATTTTTCGAATGGAACGCATTTTCGGGGATAGAGATAATATTGTCTTTGTAAGATCTGGTTTCACACTATTACTATTATTACAGGACTCGCAAACGTATGGTATGAATTAATATCCTGTTATGTACCTATATCTATTCGTCTTCAGGTTTTGATTGCCTACGAACGCAGATATAGCACCATTCACTTGTGCAGTCTTACTTGAATTTAGATCATCAAAGCAAGAAGCCCCTTTTCACTGTCTTATTGGCATTTCTGGTACTGTATTTTCTCACTTTATTCCTTTTTTAAAGAACGACATTTCTTTTCGAACTCGAAAGACGTAAGTTACTCTTACGT
>JACCPG010010714.1:0-47723 GCA_016069955.1 Drepana arcuata | reverse complement strand
GGTGGCGCTGCTTTTTATCACTGAAGCGAGTTTTGGCTCTGTAAGTATGTTAGTCTACTCTCTCTCTCTCCACATACTCCATAAGGAACTCAGCGAGATGATATGTAGCTAAATCATGGTCAAAGGATTATTACTTTGAGAATTATTGAACTTTGACATTATTTCTGCAACCTCTTTTAGGTTATATTGAATTTAATATAAAACGCCTTGTGCAAAAGATATAATATGCCTTCTTGTCTAAAAGGAAACGTGTTATGTTTAAATATATAAGACATATGTATTATCTATTTAAGTTTTAAAACGAAATACGAGTATGTCACTTTACATAAAAATTATATAAGATATAAGATAGATCCTGTAATTAATATCTTGCATGGTAAATAAATCTTATATGTGAAACCAAAGTATTTCGTTTCATCACAGATATGATCATAATGCAAGACTGGATAAAGATCTGTCAATATCAAAATAATAATCTGTCATCCTCTAATAATTTTTAAAATTGCAACACTGATTCTGTGTTGTTTTCGGCTTTGTTACGCTCACAAGTTCCCAACGCCAATTAAGTCATTATTATGCCGTCAGCTCCTAGGTATATCAAGTTGTCGCTCAATGCCATACTACGGTCCTTTTCTATCAAAACCAAAGATTAAAATACCTACATAACTGTGATCGCCACTCAACGAGTACAAATAGCCATCGACATAAATATTAACCATTCTAACCTCAAACTTGCGAATTTGTGTGTACTTGTGAAGTAAAAGGAAAATACTCTCAGATATGGTGTTAAACTCTTACCTTACAATGTTGAATAAAATGATAGCAAGTAATGTTGAAATTGCTGCCGGGGAGCTGAACGTCCGTGTAGCACCGCGCTATTTTTAGGTTATTCAATTTGTGTGTATTCATGCAAGGTCGCTCGCAACTGGGCAGTCTGGACACAGATAGGCTCCTAACAGGGTTGGGATGTAATAAATTTAGTCAACAGTAAACACTGTTGTGTTTGTTTGAGTTTGAGGTTTGTTAAAGGTAAAAAAAAAATGTTAGTATTATTATTAGACTAGCTGTGACACAGTTACATTGGCATAAAATTTGATTTCATTGGTATATTCTCTTTCTGGAATGAGATTTAGCGTATGTGCTAATATTAGCTGGATTAAGCTAACAATTTATCTGTTCAGTAGGTTTTTCATGATATTATCATGGTATTTCAATAGCAAATATCACAAAGTTTCGCATTTATAATATAAGGAGGATATTTGATTTGTAGGATTATTTACCTTTGTAGTAAGTAAACAAGCTTACGACCGGCCTGATGTACTACTATTGTGATCAATGGGCACTCGTACTTTGGCGACCTCCTGTTGGGTTGTAGCTGCTCGAAGAATATAGGAATGGGTCTCCTCTCTGCCAACAAACTATTTGAACATAATTATACGAACAACTAGTAGCTGTTTTTATTTTTTAAATATAGTTTTATGAATTGATAATATATAATGATCACAAATATTTATGACCGTAAAAGTCAAATCTGACATTTGTTTTTTTTTATGTTCGTGCTTATGATTGGTATAATTATCATTCGTTATAATAATGATAATGAGTCTAAGCTATTACTTGTCTTTGATTTTCTCATAACTGAAAGATCCAGGAGAGATGGGAGATCTTTGATTATGGTGTGTGAAAAAATCAATTTAGTTTTAATTATAAAATAGTCTTTAGTTTTAATTATAATAGAGTCTGAGAATAAGCTTTCTCTAAGAAGCTTCGTCCAGTCAAGTAACGAGAGCTTATTATTCTGGTTTTAATTTAAATTACGTTTCATTTAGGTCATCCGTATTTCTTCAATGGTTATATCCGTATTTCTTCAGTGGTGGTTTGCCCGCTACTCCCGCTAGGATGATGCCTATGACAAAAAAAATTAACGTTTACAATATCCATTTGCTACATAATATAATTTATCTGGCATTTTATTTCGATATGACACAGATTGGCACCGTAAACTGTTCCTACGTTCGCTTCCACTTACTGCACAGATGAAGTAAAGGTGCTAACGCATATTCACTGTCTTTAATGAGGACTTTCGATTACATCATAGGACGAATAAAATGTTTACCTACTGTATCTTAATCCCACAAACACACTAGAATTATACATTTCAGTTGAATCTGGTAATTTTACCACTTATGAAGGAAAAAGACAAATGTTTTTACTTGAAAAGGCTTTTTCATCCAATATTATTACGAGATAGATCGTGTTAGAAGCTTTATAAAAAAGTTATAAATGATATGTATACTTATTTGCCAAAGCGATTTAAAATTTTTAAACGTGTTACCTTTACAATAATAGAGCAATAATGTGTAACGAATGACCGCAGTAAAAGCGTGGAATGGCTTTTCGAATAAAGCCCAAAGGAAGGTCGTGAGGCTTAAAGAAATGTGTTTATAGCCGTGGAACAGTGGATTGGCCGGTTACAGCCCACGCTGACCAACCTATAAACTGGAACACACTCTTTATGTACTGAATTACTTTATCTAGGCATCCTGACTTATTTTGCGATCGATTCGAGCTTGCCACTCCCCTACAGGCAGTATTAAGTTTTCACTAATAATTACTGTATACTTTTTTAAATTCATTTATTGCATAATTATTGTGCGCATTTTATACTGTTTTAGTGACTAAATATTTATTAAATATCAACTAGTGAGTATTATACCTATTGGTATAACGTGGCTCGTACACGATTTGATAAGCTACGATAATATAGGGATCTAGTAAATGGATGGAACATTACACCTACCTATACCAAAGTGGCAACATCGATAAATGTGATGTTACTGATAACACGAGTGATAGCTGGCCTATATTATTTGTTTATTGATAAAATACCGAAAATTTTAGCAAATTGAGTATAAAGTATTCATACTTCGAGATTAGGTTAGTAGTTTTTCTAGGGTTAGTAGGTAGATTAGATCTAGATAGGTATCTAGGTAGGTAACGCAGCTCAGAGCAATACTCTTTGCTATTCATTTGTTTCTTGAATTCTTTTTGAAATTAATGATTACGATGACTTCATTCAATACATTAAAAATCAAAGAATACGCTATTTTCGGTTGGATATTTGTCATGTATTTGTTTTTGTCGTAACTACATAAATAAATAAATACTACCACATTGTGAGATCGCGTTTACATAGCAGCAGCGTAGTGCAGAACAACTTTGACGGCCATGTAGATGTTGGTGAGGAAGGGGACGCCGAAGGCGATGGCCCTCGCAGGCTGTGGCAGCGGCATCACGGCGTATACCACGGTGTGCAGAATGCGGCCTATCGCCACGGCGCGGAACAGCGAGGTGGCCCACCACGCAGCGGGCCCCGTAGTTAGGTATAGCGCGCCGACCACCCAGAAAGCAGGGATATTCTCCAGGTCATTGAGGTGCGCCCGTCGCACTCGCTCCACATCAGGGTCGTCGAACTTTATCTTAGCGTTCTTCGTCCTGGCATCTTCCTCGTTAGCGAAAACATTTTTCCGCATGCGTGCCTTTGATGTAAGGAATGTGACACCAAACATCTTCAAGGCCAGTACGCCAGAATAGAAGATGTACGATTGTACGGCGGGGTCAGTTAGGGTAATAGTTACCATGATTGTTTTCGTTGAGCTCACTGCGGTCACGTAGGAATTGTCGAAGTGTATAATTTCAACTGAATGATATCAGCGTGATATTGAGTTCATATAACAAAAATAGTGCATTGTCATCATGATAAGTTATTTCGCTTTGGGTTTCCTACTAATATTTTAAATGTTACTGTTTGTGAGGATGTATGAATTATTGTCATAAATTCACGTCAGAATGGCTAAACGGAATTGGATTAAATTTGGCACATAAATATATTAATAACGTGGATAAGTTATGTGGAAAAACTACCATCAAAATCGCGGGGCGCTGCTGGTCAAAAATAGGTTGACGCTTTGTTATCCGTTGCTTGCTTAAAGTTAAACGTTCACTAGGAAAATTATATTGTTTTGACCAACATAACCTAAAACCGGTTTATCTTCTTTGCCCATGTAGTTATGATACGTATGTCTATGTACCTACGTACAGCTATGATTTTTGAATACACTTGAAATCATATACATAGTTAGTTCCTGTCTCTATAAAAACTCTGCTCTGGTGGTTCCGAAAGTAGGGAGTAGGCTTTTTGTAATCTTGATGTCTTTAAACTTAAAAGTTCCATTAAAGTCTGAAAACAATAGAAGTTATAATAATAAAATTGTCGTGTTTTTTATAAATAATGCTTTAATTACTCACAGGTAGATACATGAAGAATCTTAAGATTATTTTTTTTATAAATATTCTCGTATATAACAGTTATTTCTCTATGTTCTTACTGGACCACAATCACTGCATAATCTTTAATCTTAATAAGTTGATTTCAGGCATTATCACCGGTATTATATAAATATGTATATTAATAGGTATTATAGGGAAGTTTGTTTGCAATAACTTACTCTTAAGTAGTTAGTTAAGTAGCAATTCATTGCTAAATATCACTACATACGAGGTATTTGATGATGATCTTATTTACATAGCAGATGCATAGTATAGGATGACCTTGACAGCCATGTAAATGGTGATAAGGAAAGGGACGCCGAAGGCGAGGCCCCTTGCAGGTTGTGGCAGCGGCTTCACCGCGTACACCAGGGTATGCAGAATGCGGCCTGCCGCCACGGCGCGGAAGAGCGTAGTGGCCCACCACGCAGCCGGCGACGTCGTTAGATAAAGTGCGCCTACCACCCAAAACGCAGGAATATTCTCCAAGTCGTTCAAGTGCGCCCGTCGTACGCGCTCCACGTCGGGATCGTCAAACTTTACCTTGCCCTTCTTTGCTTTAGCGTCCTCTTCGTTTGCAAACACATTCTTTGCATAACGCGCTCTCGATGTGAGCAATGTCACTCCGAACATTTTCAAGGCCAAAACGGCGGAGTAAAATATGTAAGACTGTACAGCTGGGTCGGCGAAGGAAAAAGATGCCATGATGGTTGTTATTATCACTCTGTGTGGGCACAAACTTGCGACGCGGACGGGCCGAGTGCTCGCGACGGAATGATAATGGTGCCGGGACTGCCGGGCGGCGCGGCGTGGCCGGCCGGCTTGCAGCGTTGATTGTCGCTTTCCCGCTTCGTATGACGTAGATGCATATTACACAATGATTATAGTTGTATAAAGTATTTACATACCTATGTGTATCATCATCAATCATTTATCTTATACTTGCGTGCTTTTCTAAAGTTAAAGTTCAAGTTAATATCTTGGCTCTTTTACAAAGCTATTTAGCAACATAAAGTGATGTTAGTGAAAGGTTTTGTACGTCCCACATAGTAAGTCCTGTTCAAGGTAGCTGTTCAAACGATGAAACGATGTGGTAGGCAGTATAGTATCAATTATTATGAGTTTTTTTTATGAGGACGTTAGCACCGTTCATCATTGAATTTTCACATAAATGCAATTGTTTTCTAATTTAATTACATTAGTAAAATAACCTCCTTTTAAAAGGTTTTAATTCTTTGATTGTAAAGGAAACATACAATCAAAGAATTATAACTGTTCCTAATTTTAAATAAAATCGTAAGAATAAAGATCCAGTTTGAATTGAACGACAACTAACTTACAGCGTTCTTAATTTTCATCGATGGTTATACACCACTATGTAAAATTACTACTAATGAAAAACTGCATTATTAAACGCTATAGGTAAATTTTTCTTCCATACAAAAATATCACTTTTCAAGCCTTAGAGATAAATTGATCTGTCACTATATGGTATATAAAAAAAGATACATAATAGACACGTTAACATTTATACCGACCTTGAAATAGTACCTGATTTTAGTCTACTATTCTATTACCACTTGAAAAGCAAACGTGCTTACCCGCCATATAAAACACTAAATAATATATTTTTTTTGCTAACATTTTTTGCCCCGTTACCAGGCTTTTCAGTGCCGGAGCTATTGCTTTTTAAGAATACATACATATATACATATCATCACACCGAGTCCCATAAGGGGTAGGCAGAGAGAGTAGAGCGCCACAATCGCTTTCCCACCACATAAACACAATTTTTTTTTTTACCTGTAGTTTTAGTCCTTAAGCGATTGTTTTTAAGAATACATAATTTAAATAGCAGTGGCGTAGTGTAGTATGACTTGTGCAGCCATATAGAACGTTATGAGTATGGGAACCACGAAGGCGATGGCCCGGGCTGGCTGCGGTAGCGGCACCACGGCGTACACTAACGTGTGGAGAATACGGCACACCGTGTATATGCGAAACAGTAGGATGGCCCAAGACGCAACCGGCGACGTCGTCACATAAAGCGCTCCCAATACCCAGAACGCAGGGATGTTCTCCAAATCGTTGCGATGCGCGCGTCGTATCCTCTCAATAGCCGGATCGTCGTATTTCACCTTCCCATTTTTTACTACCTTCGCGTCTTCAGGGTTCGCGAACACACCTCGCACCATTCGCGTCATGCCAGTCAGCGGTGCCAATAACAGTAGTTTTACTGCCAGGATCGCAGAGTACACGATATAAGAACGCACAATGGCATCGTTTAAATCCAGGGAAACCATTTTGTTAAGAATATAAATGTATGTTACGATGTCAACCGATGAATGCACTGTGTAGTCTGTGACTGCGCAATATACGAATGAGTATGAAATTCGAGCAAGAAACACTACACTAGCTAACAGCTTCACGTCGGTTAACTTGAGCGCAACATCGATTGTTTGCACAAAGTTTATAATGCTATTCTGCTTTTGAATTATAGTTGGGTTTATTGTACCAACTAAAGCAGCAATGTAACTTGAACTCGTGACAGTTTTATTTTACCGAAACCGGTTTCACTACGTCGACTAACTGTATTCGCCCGGAATTAGGTGAGGTACAATCAACGACCTCAATGTATATTGCTTATGATGTTTTATTGTTTTTATAGGGTACAAGGAGCATGTAATTAAGTACCTAGGTACGTATTTATTGTAGTGAAGTCAAATCGGTGATTGACGCAGTGATCCAAAATACACTCAAAATATTTGGTGTTGACTAAAAGCAGAGTAGAAAGATATTGTGAATGAACAATTCTAGAAACCGGCGTCGAATAGTGTAACATAGTGAGTAAAAATGCTGACAGGTCAGTGCAAAGCGCCTGGGCGGGGACACACGGCAACGAGCCGTTCACATGCTACCTTGCTCGACTGCGCGTAATTCCATCGTAGCGACGATGTTGAATTATTCACCGAATGGGTTTACGATGAAAATATGGTCTCAGACCAATTAGAATCATTTTTAATTCAGGAAATCATACTGGAGAATTTAAAATAATGGTTCCGGAGTTAGTACTTGCAAAAACACTTTTATTTAATATAGGTATTTGATATCTGAGATATTTGAGATCTATACCTTTTAAAGTAGGTAGGTATGTAGGTCAATATATCTTCACATGTTCCCTTCCCCCAAGGATCGCTGAAGGGGTAGGCAGAGGTGCTTACAGACCTACCCCCTCTACGAGCCTTATTTAAATAGGTAATACTTTCGCATGACATGTGTTGTGATTGTTCACGGATAGATTTTAAATGACTGCCTACCTCTTAAGTGGGATATACTGAAAAAGCAAACAGAATCTTATATGCACTATGTAGGTATGTACATGATGGATACAAGGAAGATAAGACAAAATATAAGAATTTCGAATTTATTCTAACAAAAATTGTGCGTTGTCTTTATTTTGGTGCGAGTCTATGGTCTCCGTCGAGCTTAACTTGAAATATTGCGCATAGCATACAAAGTATACTTTATTTCTTTCCTTGCTGTTGTTATGACCTAATTTGATTTGTCGCCATCAGTATTTGACATATTTTCCTTCGTTTGACCTAAATTGAAAGGATTCGGGTTGTTTTCTTTATGCATAAAAACATTCCCTGCTCCTAAATTGTTGTGCCTTCGTCAAGTCGGAGCTAATTTAGCTGAAGGAAATTTATCTTCATTTCGTGTGCACGTTACTTATAATAAAACTGTGGAGCATGTTGGTAACCTATACTAATATAATAAAGCCTATGAGTTTGTTTGCTTTTTTTTCGCGCAAATTTCTCGAAGTCTTCGCATTTGACAAATCTAATCCAAACACCAAAATTATGAGTTAAAGAAAAAAAATGTTCAAACTGAAAGACGGGTGAAACTAGGCGAAACAGTTTAGCACCACAAGGGATGTAATCAATAATGATGTAATGTAGGTATATAGTTAAGCAATTGATTAGTAATTATATTATGTTTTTAAGAAAATGAACACTGAAATGTGCTCATAAATTAGACGGTGTGAAATTTTATAAATAATAAAAATAATAATAATATATCCTCACGCCTTCCCACAAGGGTCCCCGAAGGGGTAGGCAGAGGTGTATAGGTAATACCCACACACCCACTTTCCGCCAGAGGTATATTAGGTGCCAACGTGACAGATGGCGAGTCCATCGCCGTTACTCAAGCACGACTATACATACGCCTTGAATTTCTTCTCAGACGTATGCAGGTTTCCTCTCGATGTTTTCCTTCACCGTAAAGCTCGTGGTGTGACTAATCACTGTACTTAAGCTCAGAAAAAACTCATTGGTACAGTCGGGATTCGAACTTGCGACCTTTGCGTCGCAGGCAACTGCTCGAACCACTCGGCCACCACGGCTTTTGAAATGTGAAATTTTATGTTCTTATAAAAATATATATTTTATTTATGTTTATAAAACTTTGTGAGAAGAACTCCTTTTAAAGCCGTTAGCGAGGATCCTTGTAATACACAATGTACACCCCTACAATGTTAAATCTGCCAGACACAATGGCAGCCTGAGGTAATAATAGCATTTTTTTTTTAAACAAAACTAAATACATATTCTACTGACAATCGAGATTCACCAGTTGTATTTTTATGTTACCGGAATGGATACGGTATCCAGTTCCATAGTCTGTAATTGAGCTTTCCATTGCCATTGCTTGTGAGCCATTAATTGTGCTTTCATGCTGCATCCATTAACAGCGAATGGCAGTAGAATTGCAGATTTAACGATGGAATCCAATTTGCTTTTCATTTATGAACTATTTTAAATTAAGCTATCCCAAGCATTGCTCCTCCCTATCCTTGACTATGCTGACGTCAGCTATCTTGACCTTACCGAGGAGCAACTTAACAAGCTTGAGCGCCTTCAAAACTTCTGCATACGGTTGATATTTGGATTACGCAAATATGACCACGTCACTGAGTTTCGCCGTAGGCTCAAGTGGCTACCTATCCGACTTCGCCGGAATACACATATCCTATCACTTCTATACAAAACTTTATTTGATCCTAAATCCCCCAGATATCTCCAGGAACGTTTTGAATTTCTTTTTTCCAACCTGCACCTACTCCGTAAAACCAGAGAACTTGTCCTTAAAACTTCTACTTTCACCTCCTCTTCCTATTCCAAGTCTTTCACTGCGCAAGCTATCCGTCTTTGGAACTCGCTGCCCCAGAACATCAGACTTGCACAGATAATAATGTCCTTCAAAAAGCTTTTATTTGAACACTATTTCTCTTTTTAATTGTTCATATGTAGGTATATTTATGTATATGTTATTGTATGTATATTTGTTTCGTATTTATTTATTTAGATTGCCTATTTATTTGTGTATTATATTAATTGTGTATATTTCATCCTCTCAACTGTCACACCTACATTTTCTTTCTCTGTTTCCTATCTTTCTCTACACTTGGGTTGCCTGGTAGAGATCGCTATTGCACCACGAGCTTTACGGTGAAGGAAAACATCGTGAGGAAACCTGCATACGTCTGAGAAGAATTTCAAAAGGCGTATGTATAGTCGTGCTTGAGTAACGGCGATGGACTCGCCATCTGTCACGTTGGCACCTAATATACCTCTGGCGGAAAGTGGGTGTGTGGGTATTACCTATACACCTCTGCCTACCCCTTCGGGGACCCTTGTGGGAAGGCGTGAGGATATATTATATTATATAATAATAATAATAATAATATTTTAATAAAAACGCCAAACGTTAGCGCACTAGAGCCGTGAGGTGAGGCGGGAATGCTCAATCATATTTCTTTATCAGTCGGTTACTAGGCTCAGCTTAATTATTCACCATCAAAAAGTTTTTTGATAGCATGTTTTTGGTTCATACCATGATAAGCTATTGCCATTATTATTCAAGAGTACGCAGGCATTTGTTTATTTTGTATATTCTACATACATATTGTATGTACCTACATCTGTTAGGTATAAATTGTATGATGTAGGCACCTAGAGATTTCGCGAGAATCAATAAATTTTATTTTATTTTATTTATTTATGTTTATTTTATTTATGTATAAACTTATAAACATAATAAAAAAAATATTTTGACAATAAATTTCATTGAGCTATAATGTTATTATTATGTTACTGCTTTGAACTATACTGCGATGTGCAGCAACTCAAGATTTTACTACTCAGTAGTATTCGGGATTATTATTAAGAAATGTCGTCTCCATGTCATGAAATAGTAAAAAAACTTGGAAATTTACTTATTCTCACTTACCTACTAGGTACTTATAGATTGCTGCTATTCGCAAGATAACAACACATACAATTAGGAGCTTTGCGTTGAAAACATTGAGCTTTATACATTTGATAAGAAATTCAAAGACGAGATGCTGATATGATGGGGGCAGATTCGTTATCTGTCACGTTACTCGTCTGTCAACCCTCTCTGGGACTTTGGGAAGGCGTGAAGTAATAATAATAATAAAACTAGTAGCTTCATGAGTTAATCCGCAGGAGTAACCGTAACCGACACTTTACTCAGTATGTTTTATTCATTCATTTATGTTCTTTCTGAACTACTGTAACATTTACACAGCAGTAATTTTACGGAGGCTACTACCGCAAAAGTTCCTAATGAAATACATCGTTGGTGTGTTTTTTTTAGTAAAATTTGATCAAGTTAGAAACGCGCCCTCGGGTGGAATTTGAACCGCCAACCTGTCGGTCGACAGTCGAACTCGCTAGCCAATTGCACCACGGAGGATATACTACATCTCAAAATTTTTGTGAGGATATGAAAAGACATTTGCAGGATTCACCATATTGCTCTTCAGAATGTGTTACGTGCGACTGTCTCCCAACACAGTGGTGCCATGTACGAATATGTCTTTTTTATGCAGGAATGGCTGGAGTCACAGGGCATGGAACTGTCGAAGGAGGAAGAGCTTCCCATAGATGAATACGGAAAGAAGGAGATGTGGAAGAAAGTGCCGCCACCGAAGCGAGCCAAGCCACACGAAGATCCTCTGCGACGCTTCCTGGAGTACGATGGGAAGGTCTTAGCGTAAGTTTAGTTCTATATTTTGATCATTTTACAGACATCTCTCTGTTCGAGGTAGGTTAAGAAAGTAGCGATTTTAGTGATGCTGCCTGTTTAAACGTAACCTTCTATAGGTACCCGTGCACTTTGCCTTAGCAAATCCCAGGGGCGAAACGTGAATGATCCTAAGTCATCTGGACCGAATGGGACGTAGCCGTTCGGTCCAGATACCCTCTATTAGGTTCTTATGTAAAAGAACCACATTATATGCTTAATGTATTATGAAATATATGAGTTTGCAAACATTACATTTTAATAGCCAAACGGTTCGATAGAGAATACGAGCGTACTCGTGTATAACCAGTTCTTTTTTATTAGATATGTAAAAAGTAAATGTTTCATCGAGATGAATAAAATGAATTAGAACCTACTCAAGTGTATTGCCGACTTAACTTGTAAATGTCGTTAATTGAATTGCACGTGGCGCTACAAATCCTGTCAGAAGTCAGTCGAAACTGACAGCTTGATATTCCAATTGCATCTCTCGGGGCAACATCCGGGCAACTCGGATTTGCTTGCAGATGTCACTGAAATTATATTAGCTTAGAATTCCGGCAGCTTTGTGTATTTACTCGTTCAGAGAATTGATCTCAGGCAGCTTGTGCCGTGTTCAATATTAATTATATTTTCAAATTCACCCGGGCGTTACTTGTGCGTACTGTGTTGACAATGACTCAAAAAATTATAGCTAAAAGGCAGTAAGGTAGCGGTATCGTTTATTAGGTAGCATAACGAAAGCTGTTTGGGGAATGGTCGCTATAATAGGACACTTACTTTTGTGGTTCAAGAGCATCATACAATTAAGCCAAACAAGCAAGTGTTTTCCCGCGGTCGTCTACTCAATTCTCTTGAAAGTAAACATTGGTAATAAGGTATCCAAATTTTAAGAGAGGTACGGCGACACGGTTCTGTCGTTCATAATTGTAGTAGTCCGCCCGAGGCAGTGCACTTTATAGATGATCGCTGCCAAATGACACTACTTGCCGGTATGGTTGTGTTCCTGCGGGGAGCAAGTTTGCGAGAAATCACAAGAAGTTACTTACACAAAAAGAACGTAAGGAACTCAGGGAATACTTATTGTATTTTCCATATTTAATAAAAACTAAAGTTTTTACCGTTTCCAAGACAAAAGCACCTGCCAGGAGAAGAAATGCCTTTTTTTAAACATTTTCTATATAGGCAGAAGCCGGAACAGTTTGTTTCTTATGCTGCTGGCACAAACAATCCTCTCAGAAATGTATAGGTACCTATAGTCGACAACATGCAGATCTTGCAAGTGTTTAACACCAAGTGGACCCTATATTATTTTTTTTATTTAAAAATCAACTGAAATAGAGATGATGTCGCGAAATCATACTTTAGTGGGTTGTCCAGTTTAATAAATACTTAGCGCTTCTTCTACGCTTCGGAGTTTAATTAAACGTCCGCTGTAGAAACGTTTGTTTGAATATTGGTCAGTTTTGGATACCGTAAAATATTTTTTACAATCTAAGGACAATGGTAGATGAATTGTAGTCGTGAATTCCCAGCTGTATAATAAATTGGTTAGGTATCCAGCAAGAATTACGCCTAAGTTAATTGGTCCGTTTAATTACATAGTCTAGGTCGCTCGGAGTTTTAGAGCGGATCTTAGAGGCCAACGTATCACAATGGATATAATAGTGGTTATATATGAACCTCAACTTATCCAGTGTCGTTTAGATCCGATGTGATAGACATATAGTGTTCACAGAAATTTATAGATATTAAATCTGGAAAAAAAAATAGTCGATCGGACGCTCAAGGACGGAAATCTCAAGAGTACTTGAAACCGACGAGCATGTATGAAGAGACTGATACCGCCGCTCTTCAACTAACTTCAGTTCATGTAAAAGTTCCATGTATCAAAATATTTATAAAGTTGAGAATGTATTTTATTCAACGTGGATCGGGAAGCTCTCAAAGAGTTAACCCCCTTTTGTTGCGACTGTAAGCGTTGTCTTTCTGACAATGCGCTCACGAAATATATTTATGATTTATGTCTGGTTTTTTTCTAAGCAAGGCAAGCGAGAATCATTATTTCGGGGGCTGTAAGTACAGTACTCGCTACACTCAGCCGCCTTTTATGACCCATATACAGGAACGTATATTATTCTAGGGATTTTTCATTCTGAGTACATCATAAATAACAAGTTATATATAATGAAAATGCTAATGTTCAGGACATTTTGCACCCAGCGCCACTGTTCCACCCTAATACCTCATAACTATGCCTATGATAAAGCCCATACGTTTTGCCGCGTTTAAAATTAAATCTATGCCGGGCTATATATCTTTCCACTTGCTATTTTTTATTTCATTAAGATGATAAATAAGCACGCAGCCCGCATGATGATAAGCGTTTACCACATTGCATCGATTGCCGGTTCGCGTGTTGTCGATCCTAAATTTCCTCCCATATTGAAGGGGTGCGCTATCGAGGTTGTCAAACCCAGCACCGCGTACCCGATAAAAAACCCTAGCCCGGGCTTCTAAGTGTGTTTAATCTTTGAATTTTGTTTGATCAATATTCGTGTGTCGCATAAAGGTAATGAGGTGAGGTAACATCATGTGAGACCAAGTGTCAAAACAACAAATATATATGTATTTTTGCAATTTTTTTTTTTATAACTTGTACAATTCCACACAAAATGACCTAGTCCCAAAGTAAGCAAAGCTATGGTATTTGTGTTATGGTAACTAGACAACGATATATTTACTTATATAAATAGATATATACATAAATACACAGGACATCCAAGACTAAGGTACAAATACTCGTGTTCATCACACAAATATCTGCCCTCAGCGGGATTCGAACCCGCGACCTCAAGTTTCGCAGTCAGGAGGTCTAACCACTAGACCAGACGGTCGTCTGAATTAGTGAAATAAATGAATAAATTGCTATTGTAAACACATTTAAATTATATATGTAGGTAGGCCTACAGAAACGTATTCATTAGTTCGATTTCTCAAGCACCGTCCTCCAAACCTTCAAATACAAGAGTAATTATCTTAATTGGCAAATCCGCCACTGCTTGTAAACATTACGTCTTTGAACTGAAGGAGCCGTGGCTGGGCGGTTCGAGTAACCTGCAACGCAAAGATTGTAAATATTAATCCTGACTGTGCCAATGAGTTTTTCTGATTTGTACTTAAGTGGTAAATTAAGTGGTTCATCACACAAATATCTGCCCTCAGCGGGAATCGAACCCGCGACCTCTAGTTTCGCAGTCAGGAGCTCTAAACACAAGACCAGACTATAACAGCAGTAGCTATAGGCGTTTTCGGGATAAAAGATGGCTATTTACTTTTGTGTATCATTGACAGGGTGAAATTTGCCATGATCAGTTGAGAAATTAGGACGTGAATGCGTAACAAATTTTTGCATTTACAACATCAGACAAGATACAAAAATTAAGCTCCCGAGTTCATAATCTCGATTGAATATAGGCGTTGAGTATCATAAAGCTTCCACCTTTCTTGTACGACGTGTGCTATTAAAAAGTGAACGATGGCTCCCAAGCAATATTTTTCCGTAACATGAACTCAAGTAGCTCGTTCACATTTTTACGATGTCATAATCAAGGGGCGTGATGTGAAGAGTGAAAAATAAGTATGATCGTGCCGATCTTGTTGTGTATGACGAATCAAGAAATAATATAAGGCAGTTATATGCTGTAACATATAGGAAAGTGATTTCGTGATTATGCTTTCGAATATCAACGATATGTTGAAAGGATCTGACGAATCGAAAAAAGTCTAGTGAGAACTGGCAGTCTTTGTCAACGCCGTGAGGGACTCGGCGTGATGATGTGTATATCAACCCTGTAGGATAAATATATATATAGGAATATAAATATGTATATCCTAAAGGGGTGACCTTAACTGTGTTTGATTTTCATCTGAAAAGTTACTAGTTGGAGAACTTTTGATCTCGTCATTGTTCGGTTAAATCGCAAAAGTTCCCACTCACTCTACGAGAGCCAAAACAAAATGAAAAGAAGAAAAAATACATTTGTGCATTACGAATCCTCCCTTAACAATAGATGTGATATACCATAGTAAAGTATTAATCACTTATCTCACCTCGGTTTACTTACGTCGCACACGCGTTATTGCAAAAAGATCGCACTCGACAACCTACTATTGAATTTTAGAATTAGATTATTAGAATAGATTGAATAGAGAATAGAGAATAACATTGAATAGATTGGGTTGTAGATTGATAATTTCAGTAAAGTAACTTTACCGAAAATAGTAGTATATATAGTATAGTAAGTGTAGGAGATCGTCTATCAAGGTTTGCACCCCCTAGTGTCGCTTTGCATACCACGTCTAACGCACTTACGTAGTAATGCCTCATAGCCCAGACCTCGGCGCGCCTAGAGCTTACACACGCTCACACCCCTATTAGGTGCCCAATATTACTGACTGCCTCCCTCCATGGCTCATTTAATTCTTTATTACTCTGTGAAATTGGAATTCCGGCATGCGTCATGAGCGAATATGGGGATGCCGCACTAATTTCCCGCGATACACGTGTATGTATGGCTTAGCTTATCTTTATCTTAACCAAACGAATTATGTTTAGATTTATTACCTGTTACAGGGTCCACGATTGTCCCCGCTTACCATACCGTTTCTTCCGTTATTATAAGCCTTGTAGTATATAAGCATAGTCATATCATACCAATAGTATAGTCAGTTTGTGGGGATTTTTGTTACTCAATCACGCCAGAACGGCTGAATTTCGATGGAATTTGGCCAAGAGATACAATATTAGCTTGATTGTATGTGTTTTATTTCACATTTCTACACTTCTGCCTACTTTTTCGGGGAACCTTGTGGGAAGACGTGAACATATATATAAACCCTGGTACATACTGCATAATTAGCAATTCAATTGAATTGTAACCGTTATTTTTGTCTACCCAAAAAATTGGCTCTCTTTCCAAAACGCAAGTGACGAAAATGTAAGCTCATTGTAATAGTGTCTTCATAATATAATACAGTATGTTAGCATACTGTATTATTATATGATGAAGATATATATATGTATACCGCATGCTTGTTTGCCACCCGTGGTATAAAAAAAAAAAAAAATCATACAGAAGATATAAATATATATACTCTTAGGAGTACATACTTGATTTTCAAGACTATTTGTAAATCAACGCTAAAATATTAAGCTTCCGTGAAAAAAATAATTAACGTAGCAATTTGCAGCGACGCTGTAATTGGCTTGTTGTTTATTAATGTTCACTCCTTCCTGTTTTTATGTTGTTTATTTTAGGAAAAAAATTACTTTGCAAAGCTCTTTAAAGTCTTTAATATTACTTAAAGTTAACATTGAGAGTATCAGTACATAACGTAACGTGGGTTTCGTACTCTTTACGATTAGTAAGCGCCTAATCTGTGAGTGCCTTAAGTAGTTTTATAGCCGTGACTACCGCAGTGTCTTGAGGCGGGCGGCGCGGTGGCGGCAGGCGACGGCGGCGCGCGGTTGACTCGCTAATCCACCATCTGTTCCTTGTTTATTGCCTACAGCCTATTGCGACAGTAACAGCTATAAAATGTAATCAGTTTATTACAATTTAATTGCTGATTTAAATATCGAATTATGTGAAATACAAGTCGGACTCATTGATTCAATAAATATTCCCAATTAACACACAGACCTTCTTATCACAACGCCTCATCATGGGAAAGCATCTAAGCAAAGAGAATAGACAACTATATGATTCTAGGACCACAGATCTATCCGAACAAGCCAGCGTATTGCGAGTATTCCTAAATTAATATTTGCACACGTAAAACATCAAAGCAATAATCATTATATTGCAACATCGAGTCAATGTCTCAAAATCTCATAATAATAATAAACACGACCCCATCTTAAGCTTGGTCAATAAATCACAAAGGTTCCGCGCCGGCCGGCGACGCTTTGTGGGCAGGCAGGTCGGAGGGAAACTGCCCGGCGAGCCTTCCTTTCTTCTGCATTCTACATCGTATTATCGGTCCATTGTTCAAGGAATTTGTTCCCATAAATTGTGTGCATATTTTAGGAAATGATCATATATTGTATAGTATATCTTCATGCCTTTCCACAAGAGGGTCTACGAAAAAGTAGACAGTTGTAACAACACCTCCTTTTCACCGAAGCTATATTAAGGTCCATCACGCAGATATAATTTAAAAATAATCAAAAACCTTCGAGTAATGGTTGTCACTATGGCAATGGAATTTAGCAATATACAAGATCACCGAACGAAACCAAGAAGACAGGAGACATTGCTTCCCTCTATGTAAACGCAAATAGGACGATAGTAAACACTGTCGCAGCCTCACAGCCGATAGTGAAACTTCATTAAAGTTACCCACCTTATGCCTACGCCATTGGGGAGTACGTCTAAGGCCATTTGAAATGTTATCTTTGAAACTAAATGTATGCCGTAGATAGTTCACATATTAATTTTAGTTGTAAGCAAATTTAGCAATTAATCGTGAGAGACTCGGCGTGATGATAATTATTTACATATATATAATATACACATCTGCCTACCCCTTCGGGGACCCTTGTGGGAAGGCGTGAGGGTATATAAAATTTATACATATCATCACGCCGAGGAGGTCCCCACGGGGTAGGCAGAGAAATTGTTGCAATATATTTGTTAATAACTGTATTGTTGTAACGCAGATTCGATGTGGTGTGGGATGACCGAGATTCCGAAATGGGTGAACTACGAGATTATAAGCTCCTGTACTTCTTGCAAGATGACACTATTGCAATAAAGGTTATAATTTTCATTTATCGTTAATTTAATTAATCAGGTTAATTAATCAGTTACCTTATTATGAAGCTGAATTGGCAAATGCAAAATTAGTTGTCCTTCACTCGAGCATTGTAACACGAGCATTGTAACAAGTCATCATTGTTTTTCATCAAATATCAATTTAAGCATCAAAACTATAAGAAACGTTAAATTAAAGTGATTACTAATCCATAGCCTGTGAGAATAAACAATAATATTTAATGTATGCTATATTTCGGTTCGATTCCGGCTGAGGGCAGACATTTGTGTGATGAACATGAGTATACGTACCTTAGTGTTGGGTATCCTATGTATTTATGTATATATCTATCTATATAAGTACATTGTCTAGTTACCATAACACAAGCTATGATAAATTTGGAACTAGGTCAATTGTCCCAAAGTATCATTATTATATTATTACTAGCTGTCCGCCCAGCTTCGTCCGGATGAAATCCGGGTTAAACTTCTCGAAACACGATCGCAGCGCCACCTATCGGGTCCAATAGAGATGTAAGCTATCCTATCTTTTAAGTTGTATGAAACTGTACACGGTGTGCAAATTTGATTGAAATCGGTTAAATAGTCTTGGAGCCCATCGCGGACAAAACAACGTGACACATAATTTATATATTATTATATTATTATTATATTGATTATTTACAAGACGAGGCAAGGCACTATCTAAGCATTACCATCAGATCGAGCGATTTGTAATTTCCCAGCAAATACACAGACATTCGGTGGCAACGGGTATAAAAAGGAGCGCAACAAAGGGCTTCGTTAGTGGAGTGCCTGTCGAGTAATTCCTTCATTCACCGACATAATCCCCAGTTAATAGCATCGACCTTCACTCCTTTAATTACTTGTGTATACAATGCTTTCACCAGATGCTTAACACATTTCCTACTTTTAATCTTAATATATATAAACTACGCGTCACGTTGTTTGTCCGCGATGGGCTCCTAAAATACTTAACCGATTTTAATCAAATTTGCACACCGTGTACAGTTTGATCCAACTTAAAAGATAGGATAGCTTACATCTCGATACATAGTCGCAATGTTATTTTATTTTTGTCTATTATTCTCCAAACAATATACTTTAGACGCTCCAAACGATTCTACGATCGTTTCACGGGCAATTGAACTTTTTCACCCAAGCGAAGCTGGGCGGGACAGCTAGTATATTATATTTTGCTGTAAAAAGTATTAATCAATAAGAGAGATCATCAATTTGTATGGATATGTGTGTATATTATCACATCACGAGATTTACGGCTTAGGAAAACATCGTTTGGAAAGCTACACAAATTTAAAAAAGAAAGTTGTCTAGCTCGTATCGTGCTTGAGTAACTGCAACTGGTGAATATATCTCCGGTGAATAGAGAGCTTTATTATACCTCTGCCTACGCCTTCTTCAAACCTATACCTATCTATACCTTCACGCCGGCCCATAAGGTTCACTCTTATATACATACATCATATACTCGAACATCCAATCCGGATTTTATTTGTTTCAACACGCTAATCTCAGGAATTACTAAGCCTTTAATTTCAAAAATATTTTTGCATTAGTAAGCCCGTTTATTGAGTTTATGCATTGTGCTTCTATATAATAAGATATAAAAGAACGGATCCGGGTGTAACAACGAGTCACAGCTAGTCTTACATAAGTACGGATTTCCCTCAAAACAGCACTATATTATATTCAATGACAGTTCTCTATCACGTTATATGGTCAGTAGTAGAAAACACATAATTCGCCTTACAATGGTAACCTTGAAGAATCAGAGCAATGAATATTTATTGGGGTGTTGGAAGTAGAACGCTGTCCAATTGCCACGCACAATAAAACTTCCTTTGCGCTTCTCTTTTCAATACTATACCATACCATCTATGCCCGCGGGTGTACGCACGTTAGGTTCATGCCTTTTTGCTGAGATATGATAACCTGTAATACGGGTTCACATTGTACACCTACCTCAGGCATCATTCTCTCACTACTAATGGGTACTATAGACCTCTGCCAACCCCTTCGGGGATCCTTATGGGAAGACCCGAGGATATTCTTTGTTTCATTACTTTGGCTATTAGGTGTTTAATTACTACACATTATTTAATTACTTACTGTGATAATTTGTTCGTAATTTACCTGGAATTTTGGTAAGCCTATGGATGCTTTAAACATCAGAACATAGCTCGTTTGTCGATATAATGATGAGATCTCTATACTTATCGAAAATGAATATTGCAGAGAAACTGGAAACTTATATAAATCTGTGTTTATTGTTTGCCATATCGTTACATTGATCAGATTGTGATGAACTGTGGTAGGTTGGTTTCGAGATGCCCGTGATCCTGACCTGAAAGAAAGAAAAGAGCTCGTTTGATGGCTCTGGACAGCACCAACTTCTATACCGTTCCACCGGTCGTATTCAAATTTGCGTGGCATTGCAACGCATACCGAATGCGATTAGTAATAAATACGATTTGAATGTGAATTTGTCAGTTGGAGAAAATATCAATTTTAAACAGGGTATCCTGATTTTTAATATTAAAACCTATATAAGTGTACACTGTACCACGCAGGAGCTTCACGACGGACGAGGTGGGAAGGATCCGTTCCCGTTACTTCTCAAGAAAACGAAGCTGCCAAAGAAATGGAAAGAAAAACCCGGTAAGATTTTGTTCTCACTTCTGTTCATAACAACACGTCTTTATGTAATACTAGCTGTGCCCCGCTGCCCCGCGGATTCAACCACGTTAAGTTTGATTTCATTGGTTATATTTTTTTTAATAAAACATATTCTTTGCGTTAGTCCCAACTAATAACCATCCTAACAAACTTTGACATTTATAATATCTATAATACAATGTCATCGAAGTCTGTTATCTGTTCAGTGATGTGGTGATTAGTGCCTGCTCTCACGTGTCTACGATAGAGATCGTATCGCGGGTCGTGTGAGCCTAAACGATCTGGCACAAAAAGCTTTAATGGCATCTCAATGGCTCTTGTTAGAGCTTATGCGAAAATACCGATAAAAAATGAATGTGGAAATGATGTGCCCTTACTGAAAATATCTTCGATAATGTTTGAAGCAGACTAAGGGTGAGGTCTTGTTAACTAGTGCAATTTCAAAGTTCTATGGCTTGTGAACTTCGATATCAGCTCATAAACGTAGACCCCATCGTTATCACAGTACACCGTGTGTATTTTATCTTTGTTAGTCCCAACTCCAGATTACCAGTTTATTTCGTAATCTCATCTTTTAGTAATCTTGTTAATCGGCCCTTTGATAAGCGGAAATGGTTAGCGTACGACTTTTATTGCTTCAATCTCAGATATAAAACAAAAGTATAATTTTCTCGCAGAATATCCGCTGTTAAAAAGACATCAAATACATATGTATTGTGTAATTGTGTATTGATCTTTACGAATATTATGCGTTTTGCTGAATGGAAAGCCAAATTAACATTATTTAAATTTAAAGGAGGAAACGGGGAAAATTTATGCATTTTCTTTTATCTGTACGTACAAACAATTTCCTATGGAACGGTCGTATAAACCGTTTCCGCTTGTTAACTTTTCAAATAGCATTCCGATGTTCCAGTTTGTTGGAGTTAATGCTCTGCTGCCGTAATCTCAATAGTCGCGAAGTCTGCTGAAAACGTGCCACCGATTTGCAAGGCATTGTTCGATTTGCTAAGGATTTAACGTATCTTTTACTTTCGTAAGGTGATGTCAATGGTTTCGAGGTGACTTAGATGTCACTGAAGTGCTTGATATGATAAATATTTATATATCTATACATAATAGGTATTTTAACCCTATGAAAACATGTAAATTGACTTGGCTTACTTACATTAAACAGGCCGCTTCTAAGGAGATTAAGCTATGATAAAGTTAGAGGAGTTGTCGAGCTCTACGCCAAGTTCTTACTTAACTCTAAAGGGATTATAAATTATTGCAACTGAAAACGGTTGTGACAAAGCCTCTAGACCTAATTTGTTGTTTCTGAATTTCTTTACTAACCTACAAACAAAGATCACAATTACTATACAAATAACGTTTTTTTGTATAAAGAATTTTGATTGTTGTGACACTGTTTCTGATGGATAAACTTGTCCTGTTAATTAATTTTAAATATTACTTCACCTATTCCGGAGTTATCTAAATCATATACATACAAACTGAAAAAAAAAAATTATTTTTAATCAAATTAAACGCCGGGCACATCAAGTTTGCTCGCATTCCATATTTACGACTAGTCTTTTTAGCCATAGGTATTAATGATCTACAAGTTAGCAGTGAATGCCATTATAGTTTTTAATAAGAGATATATACAGGTGTTTTTTCAGCCGCGCGGAGTAATCTCCCTCTTGAGTGGGGCTGTTGGTGTTCCGGGCTTCAAAGAGTGCAGAAGAGCGAAGAGTGAAGTTTATATATCCTCACGCCTTCCCACAGAGTTCACCGAAGGGGTAGGCAGAGGTGTATAGGTAGTACCCACACACCCACTTTCCACCAGAGATATATTTTAGGTGCCAACGTGACAGATGGCGAGTCCATCGCCGTTACTCAAGCACGACTATACATATGCCTTTGAATTGCATCTCAGACGTATGTAGGTTTCCTCTCGATATTTTCCTACACCGTAAAGTTTGTGGTGTGAGTGAGTAGTACAGAAAAACCCATTGGTACAGTCTGGATTCGAACTTGCGATCTTTGTGACGCAGGCAACTACTCGAACCACTCGGCCACTATGGCTCTTTGCGTTTTGTGATCTAATAATTTGCGTGTTTCCACATTGTGCCTATCTTTTAGTAAATTGCCTGAATTAGGCCTAGCTTTTATTCTCTGAAAATAAATAACAATTTAAACACGAGTAGTATCCCGGGACGACAGTAAGTTATGTGTGACAAGACAATGACAAGACTTTTTAGGAAGTTTTTTCCTGCTTAATTATCCGACTACTAGGAACGCTACTGGATTTAGGGTTCCCTAGGGTACGATTAGCTTCAAGAATGATAAAAATCCATTTACATTTATCTATTTGCAAAAATATACTAAACACCCGCTGAGTCGTAGCCGGCAACATAAAGAATCTAATCCCGACTGTACCAATGATTTCTACCTGTACTAAAGTACATTGATTACATTAGACGGTGGTGTCTAGCTGTGGCTTTACGGTGCGTACGTTTGAGAAGAAATTCAGAGACGTGTATACAGTCGTGCTTGTGAACGGCGATGGACTCGCCATCTGTCACGTTGGCACCTAAAATGTATTTCCGGTGGAAAATAGGTGTGTATATACACTTCTGTCTAATCTTTCGGTAACCCTTGAGTGAAGGTGTGAACATAGAAATAAGTATAAAATAAAATAATATCGAACATTATGCATCTATGTCGATAACAGTATCGTTCCCGGCGACGGTTTTGGAGACAACTGAAGAGGAAGTGACCGAGTACTACGCGCCGCGCGACCTCATCGTGGGCCAGACCGTGTTTGTCCTCGGTCGCCGGTTCCTCCTCTGCGATTGCGACCAGTTCACCAGGCACTATTACAGGTATTTAATCTTTACTACGTGGAATCTATTAACATTTTTAATTTTATAACGGCTTTTTACGACTATGTACCTTTAGTGTATGTAAAGTCAAAAGGTTGAAAGACTCGCCATATGAGCGTGTTACTTCATCTCTGCCTTACCCTTTGGGGGTATTAAGGAATCTTGGAAACAATTGGCGGAACAGATAGTCCTACAATGCCAAAATGTGTGGATGGCGAGGCAGAAGAACATTCTAAGAATTTGATGAATGTGGATGAAGCGAAAGAGGTTTTAAGTCTAGAGAGAACTGGCCCTCTCTGTCTACCCCACGAAGCCTAAATAAATGTGTGTAAGGGAAGACAATTAAACACTATATTTATATTTAAATAACTTTTTAAAACAACTAACATTTGGCTTGGTTTTAAACTTAAGGATTGAAGTTGTAACTAACCCATATGCATTATCACTCTTTAGTCTGGTCCTAAATGATTAAGCCATAAGAAAGGAGTTTGATAATGGGAATAATATAATAATAAAATATATGAACTCATAGATCAAAATCAAAAAATATTTTAACGACGTCTAGTTAACCAGAACATTCCATGGATCATTGGATGTTTGGATATTTGTTGTTCTTTCACGGCAAAGCGGCTAAATTAATTTGGCTGAAAGCTGGCTTATGACGTAGGATTAAGAAAGGAAAGATACTGTTTCGTAGTCCACGAAGTCAAAGCGGCGGGCAAAAGCTAGTATTTAATGTAAGCCATTTGAGTTGTTAGGATGTTAATGAGTATTAAACTAACTATGAATCAAATCGATACCGAAAAAGCATATAAAATAAGTAGTCCTTTATAAGTAAGCTTTCGTCATCATGCTTGGAAAGCAGTAAATAGGAAAATCTGTGAGATTTCATTCGGACGTGTCAAACCCTCGTCATCTGGTTCATTTTATCTTGTATCGTGCACCTTTCAGATTTAAGAGTGACGTGAAGCGCGTTTGTGAATAATACGCCCTATAACTAACTACGCCCTCCGGTGTTCCGCAGTTAAAGATTAATAGCTATGATCTGAATTTTGAGAACAGTATTTATAGTGATAAAAGTTTCTAGTATTCAAAATGTCATGGTGTTTGATATAGTTAAGATGTGAAAACGTAACTATATAACATTCTCACTTATAAAATTAGTTGCAATATAAACAAAGACGAAACGCCCAAACGGTTGCATCTGAGGCTATCATTAAAATGTATTAAAAAAGCCTAGTCACGTCATTTTCATGAACTGAAATCCATCTTGAAGACACTTGTCACGATATGAAATATTGCTGAGCCACGCAATGTCAATCTACACTCGGACTAAAAGTGTTATAGTCACAGACTTTTGTCGTAATCTTTAAATTGTACGCGACGCAACCAATCATTGAGAATTTGTTCTTAAGCCGAACAGATATTTAAATCAGGTGATATTTAGGTAAGGTTCCTACTAAATAAATGCGACAAGCTGTAAGGATCTTTGTTACTCAATCACGCCAGAACGGCTGAACGGAATTGGATTAAATTTGGCACACATATACTATAAGTTAGATTGTAACACAAACGTTGTTATTTTATGTAAAAAATGGACAATTAAAATCAAGTGTATGCAGCTAATATGACCCAAACCAAATGTTGGCGCCTCCCACATAGGCCGGCCAGTGTTCCCGGAATTTCATAAGCTAAATCTCAACTCCGCTTGCCTCACATAAACGGAATACCACTCTAAAATCGAAATCCTAACTTTGTTGAAGAGCATAGTATGTGTGCTATTCGAACTCTCAAAAGTGAATCGGAATTTAGATTGTTAAACCGTTGCCAAACGCCAAAGTCTTAACTATCGTTTAGCATTCCTGCTACAAAGTGTAAAGCTTAAAGCAAAAACCCTTGCCGCAGTTTATAATTTAGTAAACCTTAACCTCAATACGATACCCTTTCGGGCGCAGCAATAAAATAATTGTGAGATTGCTCTATAAAAAAACTGACAGAATTATTTATTTTGCAGGTACATTTAAATTATAGACATAATACATGACTTGCGTATCTTCGACAACACGGTAGTTTTATTGTATCTACGTCTAAGTACGATACAAATAATATAATATCCTTATTCCTTCCCACAAGGGTCCCCGAAGAGGTAGGCAGTTGTATAATAACCACCATTCTCAGTTGATGGCATATGAGTCGCCTCGTCTACGTTACGTCTCTTCAAACGTTTCCTTACCTTTAAAAAGCCTGCTATGTTGTCTTTGCACCTTTCGACCTCTAAATCACCATCAGATACCTCTCAGTTCACGTTTTGTTAGTAATTCAATCTACCCGGGTTTTTTTTTAACATAGTAATGGATACATCTTTCCGTGCCCTGGTTTCATCTTACGCATTATTGGGGCCACAGCCGATCAAAATCTGCCGTGATTTTAATTTTTTTAAGCGAATGTCACGTTAATAAATATTCCAGTTTGTGGCGCGTATTCAAGACGTGAACAAATTTACAATTGTTTTTGTTTCATACGCCAGCAATTGCAGATCGTAAGGGTATACTTTTAGTAATGTTATTGAGATCGTAAAATGTACTAGTCACTTCGTGTATTTGTTATAACGACTTGTAGCGCAAGCCTTGTTTAACTGAACAGAGGTGCAACTTGTACCTATAGAAACATGAAGCCTTAACAAGGCATAGCATCAGGCGATTTATATTCTACATCTAGGTCGTACCGTGCTATTATTATATGAGTATACGTAAGTGTAAACCGTTTGTAGTTTAATTTAAGGAATCATATGCATTTGTCCCTTAAGCATTCCGGTAGTATAGATTGCACGTCTCTGACATATGAACCTAATGTTCACCGAAATAAATAGTTTTCCATAAATATACAAATGGTAGTTTAAGCGTAAATATGATGAAGTTTGGTATGGTTTGTTATTCTAAGATTCTACGAATTCCGTCAAACTGTAAAGGTTAAACGACTACTAATTAGCAGAATGCCTCAAGCAAGCAGAACAAACAATCTACGTGCCATAGAGATAATTATATTATGTAGTCAACTAGACAGCCGTCGCTTGTGACTAATTGTCTATTATTACACTATATAGAAGTAAATGTTGTTTGAACCGATAAAACTGACGAAATACCTACATTAAAAAAAGCCATACAATAGGAGCAGTGGTAGTCGACTGGCTTGAGCATAGTTGAAGTTGCAAGTCGAAACTTCAGGGACCATTATTTTTCTCTGGCCTTGAGTACAATGATATTATTATACATACCACGAACTTTACGGTTAAAGCTAATGTTTTGTATATTATAGGAAAGCTATTAGAGGTTTTTATAGGTTTGTACAGTTAACGCTCTTTGCCTAAGAGACGGCGACAGCCTCGCCATCTGTCACGTTGGCATCTAAATGTATTTCAGGGGAAAATAGGGCGTTGTAACTAAAATAAAAATCTGTGTTAATGACCTTAAACTAGCACTCGTTTTAATAATATTAGAAGAAAGATGTGGGGACGTGTCTCAAATATTAGTATCCTATCTAACAACATGAATTCCACCTACCTATATCATATAGTATAATACTACCCTAAAGCAAATCTGCGCAAGATATTTTTTGTGCAGCTCCTACATCTTTATCGAATCCGTAAAACTCGTTGAATTACTTTGAAAGTTACTTTAAATCTCTTTCCCGTTTCACTTTTATAAGAAAACTTGTTATGATTTTTCAAATTGTTATTAGTTTACTTCCAAAATTGCAGGATGTATTCTTAAGTAGTAGGTACATACTATGTTCTCCCAAGGTCTACTAACCGACCCGCGTGTCTTACCTTAATTAATAAATTACGAGCCTAACTTTCTTTCCCTATCCCGAGAGGGACAAGGATGAATTTCAAATAAGAATTGTTTAACATTACCATTTAAATTATTCACAACTCCTCCATAATGAGGAAAATTTATGAAACTGCAGTTTGAAAGTGAAAAAATCCTTCTAATATTATAAATGTAAAGGACCTATGTGAGGACGATTATTCAATATTTATCGCCCAATCATTCATCATCATCAAATGATTCATCATCATGATGATGATGATGAATCATTTTCAAATCACTTTGGCATTTAGAAAAATTATTATATTTAATATTATAGGTTTTTATTTTTATTAATAATAATAATTATTAGCTACATTAACACATAGGATACCTCGTAAGTATTGAAATACGAAATATGAGAGGATGTTTTTTGGACATTAGTAGAAAACTTAGTCAAACAAGTCTGGACAGAACTGGTGCTCTACTTTCTCTGCCTACCCGTTAGGGACTCGGCATGATGATATATACACCTATGTATGTATGTATGTATGTATGCAGAAAGTTTCTCAGGTCGACATAAATAAGTAGGAATGAAATGTCATGTCTAACGGTTTCCTAACTCTGTCGCAGATCAATGCTAAATATAGAGCAGCCTCCTCGTGTGGAAATTCATCAAAAGACTCAGAAAGAGTTTCCCAAGGTGACGTCCGTTTTCAGCGTAATTTTTTTCAATAATCGTAGTTGGTAATAATAGTGGCTTTATAGGTTGTCCATGTTGTTATTTATCAGTTGTACTTCAGCACTTGCTGAATACACAAACAACTACTCAGTTGTTTGTGTATTCGTTGTGTATCCGCTGTTGTTCAGCTTGCAGTTGTATTTATTTGTTTTCGTGTTTTTCTTAGTGCTATCGCTTATCCAGCTATCTGACGTAAATTTGTTTGCGAGTAATTTCTCTTGTCAAATGAGTTCTGACGGATATCTTATTATCTCGTATTTTATAAAAAAAACTATGGATATGCAATTTTAATGTAATTACGAACGTTTTGTTTGCGTAGTCGTTCCCGCCCCATATTGGCATTGGATCTCCCGAGGACTCGCTGCAGTCCTGCTACGGCTTAATACCGAAGCCTCCTCACAAGGACATCATAAGATACAACCTTAACGCCAGCAAGGTAATGCAACTATCAATGGCATACGCTATATAACCTTACTAATATTATAAATGTGAATGTAAGTTTGTTTGTTACGCTTTCACGTAAAAACTACTTAACCGATCATCATACAATTTTGTACACATATTCTTGGAGGTATTAGAAGAAACATAGGACACTTTATATTAAAAAAAAAACATTTTTACGAAAGATAAAAAAGCCGTCCACGCCGACGAAGTCGCGAGCACAGCTAGTTAGAAATATATGATTGATATATTTTTACATTTGCATGATCGGTTTGACGTTTAAATAAATTCAGCCTTAATGGGTAGGTGTAACAAGACACCGTCTTTTCGCCTGAAATATATTAGGTACCAACGTGAAGAATTATGAGTCCTTTGCCGTTACCCAAGCCCTAGACGTTGGCTCGGCACTTTACTGAAAGATAATTAAAAATAACACGTCTTGAATTAACATAGTATAATGTGGTTAGTTATTACCTACGTAATAACACTGCTCCTGCCATAAAAGCAACTCACCTTAATAGGAAAGTCTTTGAAAAACTGTGTACCTATATTTTCATCAAACAGTATAAATTATGCTTTGATGCTGGAGCTTCGTGGCTCCTCCGAGGCTCTATTAAAGTTGCAGCGCTCGGCAGTCGAGTAATTTATATTCATCTGCTAGTTATGTTGCAAAATTTACTGTCACGGTGTGATCAAATTCATAATCAAAACTTTGAATAGGTACTGCCTATTAACTGTAGTTGTAGTAAACATAAAATAGTAAGTTATAAGTGAATTTAAAACAAAAAATCGATATCTATTTGGGCATTTCATGTAGATGAAAAGGTAGAATCGTAAACGACTGGACCGATTTTACTGAAATTTTCTGTATCTTCATGTGGATTCGACAATGGTTTCGATTCACAATTGGACCCGATAGGTGGCGCCACTGGGTCCGTGGTTTTTATTTTGTCACCCAAGCGAAGCTGGGCTGAACAACCAGTTTCTTATAAATACGGCCTGTTGTCTACGTAGAAATTTTAGCTTTGCGATAAATAAATATCATTCGCATCATTCAAATGTCCAGATTCAACAGTCAAACAGCGAGAAATTTCATAAATGCTGCGACAATAAACGTTTGTTTCTATTAGTATCTACGATATCTGTGCGAGCTGGACTGGATCCATCCGAGGACAAAGGGCGGCAGTTCATCTTATCGTATAGTCTCGCCGACGGGAGCATCAAGATTGGAGAGGTATCTCGTCGGAACTCTGGCTTTAGGGAGGGCAAGTTCCTGAAGTCAATGCCGCTGCAAACGCCCGACTCGGATCCCAACTTCCCTTCATACTTCACCCCTGATAAGTTCTTTATAGGTACCTATTACTATATTATCGCTATTCACCACTCACTTCGCAACTCCTTAACTCCTAATGGTCAGGTAGGTTTCAACCTATTTGCGACAGCATTTCTATGCCTTGCCAATGCGTAATACAATCCTGCACCGTACGGGCTTGCATGCAATTATTTATCGCCATCATGCAAAATAGATACAATCAGAAGCTAAGTAGGCGGCACACAAGTTTACCTACTCTCCGCCAATAATCGGATATCTCAGCTGATGGATACTTTTACTACTTCGCCTTGCTTGCGATCCAGCAAAGCTCTAAGCCGAGATCCGTACTCCACAGGGGGTGGCCCTTAGCTGTGTTGCTTAGCACATTAAGGTTAAGTAGCAAAGCTTACCGTAACTCACGCTACGATAGACAATACAAAAAAAAAGAAAAAAAAACCTTAATTTGAGAAGTATTGCTGTACTTACTAGTAAAACAAGAGACGCATGAACAAAAGCATGTGTAGTTTAACTCGTTCGTATGAATACAAAGTGAGGTACCGAGCACTAGTGTACTTAGTCTTGTCGTTGTATAGGATATGCAATTAGTAGCCACATTACAATATACAACGTAACGATAGAATAATGTGTCTTAACACTACGCGCAGACGACTTCTAACGTTCTGTTTCATTTTACGTAATTTTAAAAGCAGCAGTTTTTACTAATATAGAGTTGAAGTTCAAGAATGGTGGCATTTGAGGGTTTCTTCTGCTACATGTGACTTAAATGCTGGAGTTAGTAGGTAATGTACCTTTTTCACAAAGATTACATACATGCATACAGTGTTTGATGTTTTCGTGATTGGCTCCAGGGTTGAGTTGATCATCAGTGCTTTGCTGAAATAACATCGCGCTAAAAACATAACTCGTTCTTGGTCAAAATATTATTGAATATTATTATTGATCTGCATTATTTATATCCGTTATTTTGTGCTTGCATTCGATCAAAATATGTACATTCCCATCAATCTATGGGATTAGGTGCTTAAGATCTTGTGTGAATTGTGTCAGGTGCGATAGTACCGGTGTTTAAGCATCGCTTCAAGATCACTGGGTGCGACCTGTACGTGTACCGCTACATGAGCGCCAATCCTGACAAGTTCCCGCAGGAGGTCATCGAGAACGTGCGCAATTATCACATGCGAGAAGGAAACTTGAAGGACGAACTAGAGGTAATCGCCATCTTTCTTCAAACCACTTGCACTTCCCTATGCTAATCACATTTAAAATGAATAAAGATAGCCGTTTACTTTCTTAAACTAGGTGTATAGAAATACTTGCACTGTATCCTTAAACGGTAATTATTGAGCCATGCTTCCCGTCCTATTAGTGATCCTCGGTGACCTGTAACGAACGCTTGCGCGATGAGTATGAATATTATTGTATGCTTCATTGTTAATGAAATGAATAGGTACCTATCCATATTCATAACTTTGTCTTCTTGTCCAAAATTTGACTTAAAAGGTAAAGTGACAAGGAAATTGTTAGTAACAAAAACCCATTGTTCACTGTTCAAACACCGATAGCTCATCCGCAATTGATAACAATAAATGTGAAACATTGTTGACTAGATGTGCCCTGCTGTTTAACACACGTTAAGTTCCTGCTCCGGCCCCTTGGCTAGAAGCATTTTGATATGTAGCACGTAGCCATCTTCCATGAACGGCCTAACTAATGCAAAAATAATGCAAAATATGTTTTTAATCGGTTTAGTAGTTTCTCAAATTAGCGCGATCAGAAAAATGCCTTTTTATAAAATGTACTGTTGGTTTCCAGTGTGCAATCCGCGAGGAGCAAGCCGAAGAGACGCGCGCACAGCTTGCTAAGATTGGACAAGCTGCCGTGGCTGAGCCAAGCGCGATGGAGAGGTGCCTCGCCGCCCTCGACGTGGTAGAGGGCAGCGCCACTCCGCCACGACCTCCCACACCGCCCATGACTACCGAACGAATATCCTATGACGATGCGATAAGGGCTGCCAGAATGAGGTTAGCCAAGACACGTAGAACTATCCGATTTACTGCATTTAACAATTTACTGCATTATTACCAATTCAACGTATGATGGAATATTTAAAATGATATCGTATTATATCTGTGTGAGCCTTTTCATAGGTGTCTTGCATGCTTAATTAAAATGTTCCCCGTCTTACAGTAAGCCCCCCTGCGAAGGCGTGGTGCCTCTTAAAGGGATCCTCAAGTCCGGCGCTCCCCGCGACGACCACCAGAAGGTGGTGTGCTTCAGCGGGCCGGCGGCGGATGAGCACCGGGAGCCTAAGCCGAAGGTCACCTACCCACCGGGCCAACAGCCTCATTACACCGAGGACGAAGACTTCTGTGACAGGTTCAAGCCACCGGTCAGTCGTGTTGGCTAACTAAATGAGATATAATACACTAGTTACTTACATAGACTAGACCATCCACTCACCGTAAATGTACCTACGCGACTTTAGAAATTTCTGTGAACAGAAATTTCTGGGTTTCGGTTCGTTGTCTTGGCCTTGTAGTACCCTATTCGCCCCCTTGGCATTAAAAAGTTCTCCAATGAGTGAGTCATGGCCAATGAAATAGCACCAATTCACTAAATTCGTCTTCGTCTTAGGATAATATTTAATTATAAATAAAAAAATACACAATTGTACCCGATAGGTGGCGCTGCGATCGTGTTTCAGGAAATTCAATTTTATGACCCATGCGACAGGACATGCGGCGGGACAGCTAGCTAGTATTATAATATTTTTGTAATGCAGGACGCAAATGAGCGCGCTGAACGCCGTGCCCGAGACGAGTGTGCGTATGAGATTATACCGAGCGCGCAGGCCGTCAGCGCGATCGGCAAGGAAGACGCCGACAAGCCTGCTCTTCCAGGATACCTCGGCACTTACGGGGTCGACTGCAAAGAGGTTACTATTGCGCTTTACTCTCTCTGCCTACCCTTGAGGAACTCGGCGAGATACGGCAAAATTTGTGCCTTAGTACTTAGCCCATCGGCTGTCAAGTTTACTAAGCGACTAGCACTAATATTCAACAAACTCGTGACATAGAACTTACTTGCATGATATATTGAGATGCAATTGCCCCAGGGTTAGAATATCGACTTGTTAATTTTGCGACACACTTGACTTGTGTTGCAAGATCCTCCAAGCCAATAACAATGTGTCGCAAGCTCCTCCGTGTCGCAACACAGTGGTTGAGAGCCGCTGACCTAGCCTATTGCTACTGCCTAGGCATGCTTAGCCTTCAACGTACCACTATTATATTGGTATTAGTTCTGTAGGGTAGGTTAGTACCTACAAATAACTAAATTGGCATCTTAATATACATCGGCCGTATTGTGTCTCTAGGGAGGCACCATGCCTCCCAATAACAACCATTCCCCAAATATACATGCATATCATACAGATTTCCACGTGCCAACAATATAACATTTATCTAACTTGTATAATAATATAATAATAATAAAAAACTTGTATCTAATTGTATTCGTAGTACTTACATACATATGTGTAATCACACCAAAACCCTAACGGGGTAGGCAGAGATAACAGAGCGCCAGTTCTCTCTAGACTTACATACCTCTTTCATTGCGTCCACATTCATCAGACTCTTCATACATGTTCGTCGGTTTCGAATACTCTTGACGTTCCCGTCCTTGGGCGTGCGATCGATTTTATCTAGGTAGTTGGACCGTGGTCACGTAATCGTAGTAAACATATTCTTATAAAGTTGTCCCTATGCCAGGCACCAGAGTACATGCGCCTGTCGAGCGATGCGTACGAGCGCGTGAAGAAGTTGCGTCGCGAGGTGCCGGAGATATCCCCGGCGGCGGCGCGCGTGGCGCAGTACCCGCGTGAGCAGCCGCCACCAGTGGACACGTGCGTGCGGCCGCCGCCGGAGGCCCAGGGGCCATGCGCGCCCAGGAAGGAGGAGGATGTGGCCTTCGCCTGCCCGCACGTCGAGCCCCGCCTGCCCTGCTGTCGCCCCGACACGCGGGACTAAAGGCGCAAACCGTAGCACTTCATTATTGTGGACTCATTGACAAAACATTCCAACTATCAAGGGCCGGCAGTGCGTTACCATCAGGCGGCGTTACCGCGTGATCGTTCGCCACCTTTTGCGGTATAAAAAAACTACCGCCATGAATGCCAATTGCGATGTCGGTATAAATAAGAGTGAATGTTTTGCCTCAATGGTAAAGAGTGGAGCCTAATGCTTTATAGTTTGTTTTTAATGTTGAGTATTTTGTCAAATTTTTGTTTTGGTTAAAATTATAATTATTTGATTACTTTTTGATTCCAAATTATATAATTTATTTGTACGGAATGATCACTTCACGTGCTTTGTATTTGAATAAAAACAACCAGCGAATAAAATATATGAATATAATTATCCCTCAAATGATTCCCACACAAGCATTTTTTTTACATTATTCATATACTTATTAAGTAATACAATATGTACAGTTCAATTGCAATATAAATAGGTATAGAAAGCGATAATAATTAAGCCTTATATAACGGGAATGTTATTTCAAACATTTAATAAATCAAATACATTTTCAAAGGCTAAACTAGGCAATTAATCAAATTAATATGTTGCAGAAGAATTACCGACACCTATAATGGACGGTAGTGCGATTTTATTGTGAACTTCGTAATACTTTGAATTGCACCCGGTATTTGCCTTAATTGTAGGCGTAACATGAGCAATCTATGTAATTGGGAACTAGAACAACCCTAGGTGTCTTAAAAGTTTTTTAAAAATATTATAAACGAACACATTAACTATTCAAGTTAACAGTGCGTCAAGTAACAAGACGTCATTTTACATTAAACATTAAAGGTCCCGTGAATTTCAATAATACTTGGTTACATACTTTTCAATAACACCAACGTATATCTTACATATCCAAAAAAAGATGATATAATAGGATTGAAGAATATAATTGGAAAACGTCAATCGTTAAATATTACTGACGAAGCAATTGTACCTATTCATGGATTTATTTTTATCTGCGTGGTGTCGTTACATTTGGCATGTTTACGTGAGGTATACTATCACGAGCCCTATCACAGCCAAGGTGAGCAGCATACCACCAAAGAACACATACTTATCCTGAGAGACCCTCCGTTCTATTAGTGAAATGGTCGCGTTGGAAAGTCCAAGTGTGTTCGCCAAGTCTATGATTCTCTTGTGAGCTCCTTTTAGCGTTTCCCTGTTGTATCGCAACGTCTCCAATATGTTCGTTCCTGAAAATCACAAAAAAAGGATTTTAAAGATCAGGTCTCAATTCTGGCTATCTGTTTGCAATAAACAAAAGGTGAGCAAGTATGAGATTGATAAATTGACGGCCGTCTATTCTAGTGGTTAGAGCTCCTGACTGCGAAACTTGACGTCGCGGGTTCGAATCCCGCTGAGGGCAGATATTTGTGTGATGAACACGAGTATTTGTACCTTTGTCTTGGATGTCCTATGTATTTATGTATATATCTACCATAACACAAGCATTGCTTAATTTGGGACTAGGTCAATTTGTGTGGAATTGTCCCAAGGTAAGGTATTTATTTATTATTTATTAATTTATAAATGGGGATGAAACCAAATAGGGATGTATGTAAGGCTAGAGAGAACTGTCGCTCGACTCTCTGCCAACCGCGTGAGTAACTCGGCGTTATGATATGTACTATGTACATAAGTACGCCATCAAGCTACTGGTCAATTAGCGATATCCGGTGATCACGTGTAGAGTATCGGTGAAGGCAATAAATTAATAAAACCTGTTTTTACAATGTCAGACAAGTCGTGCGATTTTGTATCTCCTTAAAGGAAGAAACAAAACTTACATCTGTTGAAATCAAAGTTCATATAAAAAAACTGTGAGCATTGCCAATGCTTGAGGTCGAACGACTTTAAACGTGTTATTGGTAGTATTATGAATAAAAAAGCCTAATAAACCATAACATTTTACAGTTAAGGTATTCTAAGCGTCTATTATATACATGTTTTAGAAATATCCATTGTATGCACTATTACTTTGGATTTAGATTAAATATTTAGCATTGTTAAAAAAATATTGCTAGTCTTCTTACTTTCATACATAATCTTGCCGAGTAGGTACATCAAGCGGTAGAGAGATATAGAGAGATAGAGAGAGAGAAACTAGAGCGCCAGTCCTCTAGACTTCTTTCCCTATATCCATCCATGCATCAATCTCTTCATACACGCCGATATTGAGTCCTCAAAATCAGTCAGCAATAAACATTTTGTTAACCCTCAAATAATTTAAGGAACCTTATAATCACACATAAATAGGGTAGGCAGAGAGAGTAGAGCGCAAGTTCTCTCTAGACTTACATACGTTCTAACATACTGGATGAGAAGAAAGATTAACGAAACAGATATAAAAAGTGAAAGTGTGTGCAAGAGGCAGTGGAAAACCACGTTCCAACTACCTAGATCCAATCGATCGGATCCTCAAGGATGAGAACGTCAACAAGAGTACTCGAAACCGGCGAGCATTCATTAAGAGACTGATGAATGTGGACGAAGCGAAAGAAGTAATATAATATGTGGTTAGTTATTTGTGAAGGCGAAATAGTTTTTTACTATTATGGTCGATTATATTTGCTATTCATACATACATACATACATACCATCACGTATGCAATCTGCAAAAATCCACTTTATTTTCAGGTTTTATTAACCGATATTATGAAAAATAATATTAAGAAATAAACAGCTTACCTTCTAGTCAATACATACGACACATTAGTTGATTTACATAACCAGTTGTATTTGGCATATTCTATCTAACTATACTTAAACTAGCAGAGCTGTCAGTTTTCAAGGCGAATTTGGTCGCATGCTGGGTTTAAAACTGGGCAAACATTACCTACCCGCTTTTAGCCGAATGTTCCAATAGTTAATATATAAGGTATACAATTTTAAAACCGAAAGCGGCTCACCTTTACGATTAATATACAACTACATCGTTTTGGTTTATTGGGCGATCATAACTTGAAATAAATCTGTCAATTATCATTCGCGCCACATTAAATTAACTTAACCTTTAAGCAAACTAGTCGCGTGCACCTCTTGCACGGAGGCGAGGTAAAGTAAAGCGAATGATCAAATCCACCGGCGCTCGATCAAATAAAACTAGCAACAAACATCAGATGTTATTAAGTATAATATTGTATGGTCATGGACGCGCTCTAATGTTCAGTGGCTGGCGTTTGAATAGAAAATAATTAAGTTTAAATTAAAGTTTTTGATGTGATTTGTGACTTAAGAACCTGGATATAATCAATATGTGGTGAGTACACATCTGCACTGTCACTTGAACTGTGGATCATCACTTTAACTGCACTGTAGGCAACGTTTGTAATAGATATTGTTCGCGCACGAGATGGATTACTTGTTATGGTGTTTTGTGGCTCGATGACCGGACAGTGCGACAGGCAGTGATCAACTCAGGCAATTACATCATCGCGGGTCAGAGTCTATAACACTCTGAGGTCACATATGTAGATATTGATTTACATTTTGACGTTTCATTGAATTCTAATTTCCTTAACAAAAATAAGTTTGATATCTATTTTATTTTACGTAGGTTGACTGAAGTGAAGGCCGAGTACTAATCCATTATGAAATACATTTTTAGATTCAAGATATTTATTGATAGTAAATAACCACGTCTTTAATACTCGTGTAATTACTTACTTTACTTAATACTCGTGTAATTACTTACTTTACTTACGTACTTTACTGTATGCAACTATTGGAAGAAGTAAATTGTATGTCGTTGTTTAAAACCATCTTTAAAGCCTTTAGATGTCAAACAAGGTATATTTAGAGAACAATAATATATATACAAATTTCCAAAAACAACTGGCTCTCTGGCTTCTCTTTATTTAAGTTCCAGTTCTCACTAAACTTATAGATATACATTCTCATTCAGGAGAAACTAAAACCTTTTTACATTGTACAAAATGAAGTCGTTTCCGCTGTCTGTTCGCTTGGATCTTCTAAACTATTAAACAGATTTTAATGCGATTTTTAGTAATAGATGTGATTCTAGAGAAAGATCTAAATTTATAAATATATACATATTATAATATATACGTATTGGCACCTAATATATATCTCTGGCGGAAAGTGGGTGTGTGGGTAATACCTATACGCCTCTGCCTACCCCTTCGGACCTTTGTGGGAAGGCGCGGATAGTACAGACAAGCCGAAAAAATTTTGATATTTTTGTGCGCTTGAATCGCAAACGCTGGCTAAACCTTACGGAATAGATCAAATTAATTTACTAATCGTGTACTGTCAAGCTTCCGGGTCAGGAGCTTTGACCACTAGACCAGGCAGCTAACTATAAGCATGTATGCAAATATATAAATTAAATTTAAAAGTTATTTTTCCTATGCAACGAAGGTTCCTGGCCCAAAAGAAAAACTATATAAATAAACTCACTAGATAGCGTTACAGACAGAACTTCTATACCATTCAACTGATCGCAATAATATTTTCGTGACATTGCAACACGTACAGTGCGGCATTTGGGGCAAAAAGTCTTAAATTCATACTCACTGTACTTGCGGCGAAATATACTTTATTGTAGTAATAAGTCAGAACAAAGAAGAAAAATTTGCTCTGATGACCAAGAATACAAGCCAACCCAAAAAATTTTGTAACTGGCAGGTATCAACGAATTTTTGAATTTAAGTACAGAGGTGTTATATAAGGTAAGGTATAAGTACAAATTGAAGCCAGCATACGTTTGGGGAGAAATTTAAAGGCGTATAGTAAGTAGTGCTCGCAACGTGACAGACTCGCCAACTGTCACGTTGGCATCTATGCACATCACCGGATAGAGGTCGGCCCGCTGTACGGCCAGTGTTTATAGGTGTTCATACCATACTCTGTCTGTAGGCGTTGCAGAGTATAATTTGAATAGAAGAAGATTAACGCACCGTTTACCCTTCTACCTTAGATGTTATAAAAGAAGAATTTAATAGGAAAAATCAGCTTCAGGTTGGAACATTTAGTTGCGGAAATGCTGTTGCTATTATTACTACATATTATAAGACAAAGTCCCCGCGGCTGTATGACTATTCTGACGTGGACACATTGTCATCAGACTATGCTATATGTTTGTCATAAACTCAAAAACTACGAAACGAAAAATGTCATGCGGTCTCCAATAGACCGAGTGATTCATGAGCAAATCTTATGTGTATAATTTGTTATATTGGCCAAACCGCGTCGGAAGTTTAATCGAAAACGCCGCCTATAAGGAAGCCTTTGTAATATAGCAAAATAATGTTTGTACCCGAGCGAAGGCAGGTCGCTATTATATCAAATTATTTAAAGTACACGGGTTTTGTTCGCCAGGTTTCTAATTAAAACATTGCGGTTGACACGTTACGAAAGACATTATAACTTAAAACTTATACATCCCCACTAAGTATATACCTGAGGCAGAAAATTAAATATTAGAGTTGACCAGTTGAAATCTATGTAAATAAATAAAATTGGAGTGTCTGTTTGTAATATTAAAATAACCGATTTTTACTAACTGCATACATTGTACATATATATAATAAAATCACTTTTTTTATAATGTTTGTCTGTCTGTTTCTTGCGGCTAATCTCTGAAACTGCTGGACCGATTTTGGCGGGACTTTCACTAGCTGATGTAAAAAGGAGTAACTTAGGCTACTTTATTTTAGAAACTAAGCAATATTTTTTTGTTAAATTGTACGCGGTCGAAGTCGCGGGCACAGCTAGTAGATATAATATCGCCTCGTGCAAAAGTATCCACTTACATCATACCTACTGTTTCATTGTCTTGTAGTTGAGGCTTTAATTGATATTTGTTGCGATAGAGAAGTATCTCAGATAATTTATACGAAAAAAAGTTGCACGATTGTATAAATGGCAGGAAGTTAAAAAATATGTTTGTAGCATGACGACTGAACTATTATCATGATTCCCATGGGCGAGTCAAGGCCGACCTGTGGACCTCATTTTGTGGCGACAGAGAATTCTAAATTGAATCAAAAATATGTCATTCAACCTATACCTACTTCTCATCAGAAAAATCGAAATCCCTTGCAAGTTTATGTTTTGTAAGGATTATCACAAAAATGTGTATATTTAGGAATATGTATATTTCAAATGTCATTTAATATCTAGTGAATAATACCTCATATTATTTCTGATGAGAAGTGTATATGAACGCTTATTCAAAGTCGCATGTCAAAAATTATAAATACCCAAACGTTTCTCAGCTTTTATTTAACGAAATGAATTGAGTAGCTGTACTGTATGGTATAAACACTGGCCGTTCAGCGGGCCGACAGCTTGTTTTATCGTCTTTTTGTCTGGCACGCCTTTCCACAAGGATGTCAGGGTTATGCAGAGTTGAACAACGACCTCTATCCGGTGATGTGCATAGATGCCAACGTGACAGTTGGCGAGTCTGTCACGTTGCGAGCACTACTTACTATACGCCTTTAAATTTCTTCCCAAACATATGCTGGCTTCAATTTGTACTTATACCTTACCTTATGTAGTAAAACCTCTGTACTTAAGTTAAAAAATTCGTAGATACCTGCCAGTAACAAAAATGTTGCAGGCTTGAATTCTTGGCCATCAGAGCAAATTTTTCTTCTTTGTTCTGACTCATTACTGCATACAATAAGATATATTTCGCCGCAAGGTGCCCCCCACAGTACAGTGAGTATAATTTAGGACATTTTGTCTCAAATGCCGCAAACGCGATTTGATGCGTATTTGCTACTAGCGCCGCAGTAGGCGCTACGATAACTTTACAGTATTGACGGAAAGCTCACCAGTGTGTAACATTTCATCAACATTCCGATGTGAATTCTGCAAAGAAACTTGCTCTTGTGTAAGATAGTCCACTGTGATGGCCGTGTGGTCGTGACCAAATCTTCTGCTTAGTAATTGCTCTCGATCCGCATTCTCTTGCTCTCGTCGGCGCCTCTTGTTCTGAGCATTTGTCAAAGATGCCTGCAAATTGAGATTTTAGTTATTGATAGTTATTCAATGTGGATGGTACATATCTGCGGAGACCCTTGTTGGAAGGCGTGAAGATATTAATACAATATTATTAAAATAGCATAAATATAGTGTAACAAAACAGGATGTATTTAAAAATACCCAATTTCAGACTCATTTCACTTTCCGAAAAGATATATTGTGAAGTATACCTTTACTATATAATATAAATAATAATATATCCTCACGCCTTCCCACAAGGGTCTCCGAAGGGGTAGGCAGAGGTGTATAGGTAATACCCACACACCCACTTTCCGCCAGAGGTATATTAGGTGCCAACGTGACAGATGGCGAGTCCATCGCCGTTAATTAAGCACGACTATACATACACCTTTTGAATTTCTTCTCAGACGTATGCAGGTTTCCTCTCAATGTTTTCCTTCACCGTAAAGCTTGTGGTGTGACTAATCACTGTACTTAAGTTTTAGAAAAACTCATTGGTACAGTCGGGATTCGAACTTGCGACCTTTGCGTCGCAGGCAACTGCTCGAACCACTCGGCCACCACGGCTCTCTAACTATATAATACTATATAATAAAAAAAAGTTTTGTAAATATTAATCATCTATGAATCACATCTTAAGTGTCTAATAAGTGCTAACGAAAATATGGCGATATGTGTTAGTGTCTGTCACAGTTTAGTTTTAGGTGCCAATGTGACAGATGTATACATACACCTTTGATTTTGATTTTGAGATGTATGCACATTTCTCCTCAATGTTTTCCTTCACCATAAAGCTCATGTGACTAATCACTGTACTTAAGTTCAGAAAAACTCATTAGTACAGTTGGGATTTGTACTTGTTCTTTATGTCACAGGCAATTACTCTAACCACATGGTCACCAAGGCTTTGATGTTTTCATTTTAATAAAAAAATACATATTTTTAATTAGCCTGTTACAGTTTACTAAGAACAACAATTAAAGTTTATTTAGACTAGTTGTAAGACCTGGCATGATTAAAATGACCTCAATGATATGCTTTACCTGAATATGTTTATTATCATATTTTAACTGGTCAACTCTCATCTTTGCCATTGGTCGTTGATTGATTGGGGTCTTGAAAACAAATATATCCAACTTTTCAAAGTTCCTGAAATGTAATAAATACATTTTGAAATACAAACATATTTGAAATGTATGATATAGAATGAAACATTACAAATTAACCTTTTTTTAATAACTAAGCAACATCAGCATTTAATAAAAACACACTTGAACAATGTTCTTAATAATATAGAACTATTGAAACATTATAGCTTACTCACAAAATTATTAATTTGTTAACTAACTATATACATTCGAATATCAGCTACATACCCATTGATTGTATGAATTTTAGACTGTATGGCATTTTCAACATCTTCATAATTTGTAGGATCTTTTTCTAATTTATGAAATAAATCAGAAGCTTCTTGCAGCATTTGATTCGTTTGATGATACAAGGATTCCATGTCTCATTAGTTACAAAGACACTGTAGAGTTTATTTAATCACAAAAACGACAATAAATAAAAATATTCGAAAATTCTAAATGCAGCAAGATACAGAACAAATAATAGGATAGATAGGTGGTATATTGGATAGATTAAATTGCCAATTTTGCCAATGACGTTAAGCATTGACGTAAAATGTAGACGAAGTACATATCATAGATATTAATTTGAATATATTCTCAACGTGGATACTGGTCTTTAAGCTAGATACGCTTTTTAAACATTATGTTGTCATGCCTATTCCATAAGACACGAAGGGAGTCATATCAGAGATAGTTATTTGGAATCAGATAGGTATTGGAGGCTTGGGGATACATAATTTTATTGTAAATATTTCTTAGCTAATTTATAAATGACCAGATACTCTTCTAGTCAATTATTGTATATATCCCCACGCCTTCCCACAAGGGTCCCCAAAGGGGTAGGCAGAGGTGTATAGGTAATACCTACACACCCACTTTCCGCCAGAGGTATATTGGGTGCCAACGTGACAGATGGCGATTCCATCGCCGTTACTCCAGCACGACTTTGAATTTCTTCTCAGACGTATGCAGGTTTCCTCTCGATGTTTTCCTTCACCGTAAAGCTCGTGGTGTGACTAATCACTTAAGTTCAGAAAAACTCATTGGTACAGTCGGGATTCGAACTTGCGTGCGACCTTTGCGTCGCAGACTACTGCTCGAACCACTTGGCCACCACGGCTCTAATTTAGATTATTTTAAGTATAATTTAATGATTAGTTATCAGAGTTGAATGTTTGTGTTTACTCAAGTAGTTTAATGTTTGTGTTTACTCATACTCATATTTGTCGCCTTAAAAAAGAAGCGGAACTGAACTCAACTGTCAATTACAAATGTCATGTCGCAATTGTGTATTGTATTGTCCGTTTGTCACCCAACACGAAATAGTTATTCACTTTCACTTTGTAAAGTGATCTTTCCATCTTAATACAAGAAATATTCAGTGATTGCTTTTAAAGTGAACGTAAAGACTTCAAGATGGGCGACGCCTGCCAAGCTTGTTTAACGCGAGTGCCTCATGCAACACTCATCGCAACCATTATGTGTTGTTTGGGCGTTGGTGTGTTTTGTGGTACCATGTATCAAGGCTCAGCTTTGTCTATACTAATGTTCGACCAAGTATTCCACTTCAGATTAATATGGATTGAAGCTCTTCAAATGATATTCATCGTAGGCAGTGCCTGCATGGCTGCATTGGGATTAATGTTGCTATGTCTGGGCTGCCTGACCACAGGTGCCACTAGACAGAAAGTATACCGGGCATGGAGAGCGCGAGTCGGTGGACGGATATCCTGTGCCATTTTCATGATTATAACTTACATTCTCACTTTTGTTTGGATCTTGCTTCTTGGATTCCTTGTTATTACAACTTTCCTATTCACCATATTTTGGAAGCTATGTTCCAAGCCAAAGAACATTGATTTATCAACTTGTATAGATTTCACTCAATTTGACTTCATGTTCCCATCAAGTGTTAAGCAAGAGGATATGAGAATATGTGAAGCCCACAAGATAAAGCTGTTCTGTAAGGATTATGTTGAAAAGGCTGAATTTATGTTCATACTAGCTATGGTTTCCTGCATTTTAGTGATACTTAGCTTGGTACACTATTTGATGTGTTTATCGGCAAACTATGCTCATATTCGGGACCATGAGAAGTTCCAGGAGTTGCAAGAACTGCAGTACCTCACCAACCCGGACCTGCATGCCTCCAAAGACCGTTTCTAGTATATGGCCCGTGCGCCACTTCTGCGCTCCCTAGAAGCTTCCACTAAGATGTGACACAGTTAATTCAAACTGTATTTAAAAACATTGTTCACTGTACAAAAATTGAAGACTGACATTCAGTGAATTTTTATCATATACTTTGATTAGTAAGTCCCAACAATCTTGTACTGTGTATTACATATCCTTAGAACCCAATGTACTAATTAGTATGATTCTGTCCAATAACATTCCAATTTGTTCCGACCTGTTACATTGATTTGCTAATAGTGTTTAAATGTCATTTACTAAGGTGCTTATCTTATTGTCATGTGCTCCAGTTTTTCTATGCATATTATTTATCATTAAATGTTTGTGCACTTGTATTTAATAACAAATTTGATTTGAGTGTATAATACTTATATGGTATTTTTTATTTTTAATGTTTTACAACATTTCCTGGTAAGTAAAATTAATTTCAAGGAAAATCCATTTGTATTGTAAAAAATGTTCAAAATAAGTACAAATGAATACTTTTCTCCATTGATTCTCTTAGCTTCTCAAGCAAATGCTTTTAATAATATACAATGCATAGGTAGCACATTATATTATTAACAGAGTATTATTCCTTATGAGAATGAAATCCTAGTTAATATATGTCTAGATGTAAGGCCATGATGTTGTTCACCTAAGCCAGCAGCTTTTAGAATAAATTAGACTGAATTTATGCAGCTTTTATAATTTTGTACAATAAAATAAGAAATGATAATGAAAATTATAATTATGGAAACTTATATCCCACCTTACCAAAAGTTTTGACATGATTTTTTTGTGATGATTTTATATGCTACTAGCTGTACCCGCGACTTCGTCGGCGTAGACGGCTTTGATATCATTCGTAAAAAGTTTTTTTTTTATATAAAGTATCCTATGTTACTACTAATACCTCCAAGAATATGTGTACAAAGTTTTATGAAGATCAGTTAAGTAGTTTTTACGTGAAAGCGTAACAAACAAACTTACATTCACATTTATAATATTAGTAAGGATAATATTTTGCTTTTCAAAATACAAATAATTAAGAAATATGTTGTAAATTCTGAATAATACTGTTGTTGTATCACCTGAGAAAGAAATTGTTAAAAGACAATAATTTGGTTCATTTTATACTATATTTATTGTATATCTTACACAATGCCTACTAGGTTGTTTAATTCAAGAAAATAATTAATTTACAATATTTTTGTAGTTATATTGTGCACACTAACGGTCATAGAAATGTAAAAGTAGCATAAGTTTTATATGATAAAATAAATGTTCGTGTTTATATAATTTTGTGTAATACTCCTCGTATGCTTGTAAGTTTAGAGGAAACTGGCGCTCTACTCTCTACTTAACCTGCCAGGGACTCGGGGAGCGGGAATATTGTATGTATGTATGTATTTACTTCTCTGTTTTATTAAAGTACATATATACATGCATATTATGTTAATGCTTTTGTGAATCAAATTCGTCTATTCAACAATTCCCAAAAAACAATTGCATATTTCTAGCATTGAATTTTTTGTGAATATTACTATAGTGGATATTTATAAGAAGCTGAATATTGTTTCCGTGCTTATACCGTGATTTAAAATTGTAGATTCAGACTTCACAGTGTTAAAACTTATTATTTTAAAGTTTTTCTTATATGTAGTCATCATCTTAAAGCTGAATAGTGTCTTGTAGAGATGCGGCTATAAAGGCTTGCCACCAAAGCTATCGCTCGCCCGAGGCCGACCCTATAGTGATCGTTTAACACCCCAAGTTCCTAGACAACGAAGGGAACCACGCTGCAAGCAGGTAACCTCGCGTTAGTACTATAAGTAAAGTGGTGTAACACCTATAAATTATACAATGACATGGCTATCTGTGCGTACGTTAGCAGTGCTCATGCTATCAGACATACGGCTACGGAAGAAGTATTCCAGAAAAAAGTCAGTTGAAATTATTATTTGTTTATTGCAGATTATGCATTAATTATTACCTGCTATTTTCCTCAAGAAACAAGACAATATTACATAATAAATATTTTTCAAGTTCTTGAAATCTTCAAATAAATGACTCACTCAAAACTGAATTTTATGATGAAACCAAACATACAAACTACCGGGCTTGGTTGACGCATGCATTGTATGTGTGATTGCAATTAGTATAGGATAATTAGGATCCGGTTGTAATTTACAAAGTAAATAAATAAATTGGGTTAAGTTGCCTAACGAACGATTATGCTACAAATAGATGCTCGAGTGTTATTTTATCTCAGAATAGCTTCATTACACAGCACGTTGCCGTATTATCTCTAGTTCACAAGTCATGGAGGAAATATTAATGAGCAGCGACAATAATTTGTTTGTTTGCGCTTTGACTAGTGGATCAGGGGTCAGATACAATTAGTTAGGTACTATTAGGTATACCGATGTAAGCTAATTAGGTTTCATCATAAGTAATTATCCACTGCGAGTGTGACACACTTATTATCTGATACGACCTATGGAGTTATAGATCAATTTAATTGTTATGTCATAAATACTTATTGAAAGGGAAAATACCTGTAGAACGTGAAGCCGAGGTGGCTGCGTGGTTAGAGTAATTGCCTGCAACACAACGATTTCAAGTTCGTATCCCGACTGCACCTATGAGTTCGGAATTTAAGTATCGACAAACGCGGTCGTATCAGTTCACATCGTACGAAAACCTACGATGTGAAAACCTGAAGTGTACATTGTCATAAAAAGTTTATGTTAATTACCTCTGCTACTCTACCCAATATACGGATTCAATAAGGCTATCCCCTTCCCTGTCGTAAGCACTGACCTTATGGGGCTGCTGGTGGCCAGAGCAGGGGGTCTGGAGACAGAGCCCATAGGTGAAGCAAAGTGCAGAACACATGCAGATATAGAGATAAAGCATGTTAGTTCACATGGGCTTTATTATGGTGCGTGTATGATGTTTTTGTCATAAGAAATCTTCGAGAGCTCGAACACACTATTTTCCGCCGGAAATATATTTTATAGGTATTAACTTTACAAGTTGCCACCAAAATATATTAGCAAGTCCAATGTTTCTCAAAAGTATTATTGAGGCCTTGAAATTCTACTATTTAGTTTATTTATTTGTTGTGTTATGTGGAAAAAATCTTCCACCGTTACATATTACATTTCATGTGGTTAACC
>JACCPG010010712.1:0-52554 GCA_016069955.1 Drepana arcuata | reverse complement strand
TGGCCACGGATATACTTCGATGCACTGTTGGTATTTTCATACATATCACCACGTCAAGTCCCTCACGGGGTAGGGAGCGATCGGCAGTTCCTTCTGAAATATATTTGGACATATAATAGTGATCTAGTGCTGTATTAATAAATGAACCGGAATTTTATTGATCTCGCCCAAGTAAATATCAGCAAGTTTTGTTAAGTTAAACAAAAGCCTGCCAATTGGATATGTCAGCTGTTCCTCGGGACGAGGGTTGGACTGCTCAACATGCATATTTAATTATGTTTATCCAGACCCAAAGCCTTTGGGACTTTTTATTACATACTCGCAAGTTTAAGAGAGGTAGAGCATAACGGGTTTCCCGTTCGAATTTGGAGCTGCCCTACAGGTGCAGGACCTCCACCTTATAGAAGTCCGTAGCCAAATAACACAATTTATTGTGTTGTTTTCCTACGCGGTGAATAAGATTTCCAGTAATGAGCTCCTTGGGGTGGGGAGGATTGTTGTATTGTGTTGGCAGCAGAGGGATTAGTCTCATTATGCTGCTAACACAGTACAACTCTCCGAACACAGAGTGGCAACGCGCAAGTGATACTTTGTTATTGTAAGCGTAAATAGGCTGCGGTAACCGTTTTACATCGGGTGGGCCGTATGCTTGTTTGCCACTCTAGTTGTGTAATAAAAAAATAAAAAAAAAATTAAAGCGATTGACATCTTCTGAAGTTAAATACAAGTATATCAACAATAATTATGTTATGGTAGCCGACTGGTTCGAGTTAACAAAGAGTTTTTCTCAACTTAAGTACAGTGATTAGTCACTCCACGAGCTTTTATGTAAAAGAAAACATCGAAACCTGCATACATTTAAGAAGAATTCAAAGGCGCATGTACAGTCGTGTTTCAAGTAGCGGCGATGGACTCGCCATTTGCTACATTGGCACGTAAAATATATCTCTGGCGGATAGTGGGTGTGTGGGTCCTACCTACACCTCTGCCTACCCCTTCGGGGACACTTGTCGGGAGGCGTGAGGATATAATAAATACAAATAAAACAAGTCAATGGAATAAACAATATTCCAATTCATGTTTAAATGTTCAAAGATGGAACGAAGAATGGTTTTTAATATCTTAACGGTGAAGAAATTATCGTGAGGAAACCTACATTCCTACGTAAATATGTTATCTCTAGCTAATAGACGTTTGTGGCTAGGGAAATAATTCATAATATGTTCAAATGGCGCCGTGGTGGGCGTACGAAGTGGACTCTTATAAAGTCAATATTGCAAGTTCAAATCTCGGTGATTTTCTGGACAACGGTAAAGGAAATCTTACTGGGAAGAAATATCAATTTTATTATTTTTGAATAAATTAATTATTTGCGTAAAGCATCGTCTTTCTGAATTTCCATGTAAAACATAATTAATTATTAAGGCCACTTGATTTGGAAATCCCCTCGAACCACTTCCGGCCTTTTAATTAAATGACACTTCCTTTTCGGTCAAATCACTTTTTAAATAAAGAACAACTTGTACTTTTTTCTTTGTCCTTTTTCTGTGGCTTTCATCTATTAGAATGAACACACTTGAAATTAAATCAATATTCAAGGGTTTTTAACAAGGAGGTTATATAGAAAAAGTTTTAAGTAAAATGCCTAATCAATAAATCAAACGAAAGTATAGAAATAAAAACTTTTCTTGACTAAAAGAAAGATTGATGAAATAGGTGTATCACACGAAATTATCTGAAGAGCTGACTGTCCACACAGCTGGCTATCCACGAATATTAGATCAATTTGTTCCTAGTACCAAGAATACTTGAAAACTGCGAACATGTTTGCAGATACGAATGAATATCGATGAAACGAAAGAAGTTTGTAATTCTAGAGAGACCTGGCACTCTTCGTTCTCAGTTTACTCTTTGATTACTGCATGGTGTAGGCACGTGTTCATACGTATGGTTGTATCATTGAAAATAATCATATCATTGAAAGCTTCAAGGCAGCTTTCACGTACACATACACGTAACCAAGACTCTCAGGAAAAAATGCAAACATTACTACACAAATCCAATTCTCGAAGCATTCAAACAAATCAATCAGTTTGTATCCAAATTTAGGATTATGTGGGGGTACATTCCTTCCCGTATGTACAAAGCAAATTGGACAAAGTATTTTATAGTCCGTGTTTTTTAATATTCTGCATGGGTATAGTAAAGGCGCTTTTGTTTGACAAAAAATTTTTTTTCTTAAATAAGCGTGACACGACTTTATATACTACAACACAAAGATTGCAAGCTTGAATCTTGACTGTAACAATGAGTTTTTCTGAAGTTAAGTGCAGTGATCAATCACACCACGAGCTTTATGGCAAAGGAAAACATCGAGAGTAAACCTACATACGTCTGATAAGCAATTCAAAGACGAATGTATAGTCGTGCTTGAGTAACGGTGAAGGACGCCACGTTACAGACTGTCACATTAGCACCTTAAATATATCTACGCAATAAATCTCCTAAAGATATGTAATATTTGCACGATTTCCACCTTCAATGAAATAAATAATAGCTTAAAAACACTAAAAAAATACACTTTTTATAGAAAATCGAACTAAAAAATAGAAACTATTATTTATTTTTCATTTTTTAGAGATTATTTTAGCGATTATTTTAACGATTATTACGTAGCGTATTATCAAGTTTATCTTTCGAATCAGCATCAGCACCTTTGCTTAGCAGTGCAAAATGAATATAAAAAATCGCTGATTCTGATTATCCTAGTAAGGATAACGGGTGAAAATGTTTAAAATATTGAATTGTCATCGGTCCTTAATAAGTATGCCAAATTTCGAGTTAATCCGACGTTTTGAAAGGGGTTAAAGTCATGTTCAAAGATTCCGTTACATACTAACATACAAACATACTAACATACATACGTCTCAAGCTAATAAAAGCGTATTAATAAAAATAAAAACACACATTGCGTAGTGAAAAAATAAAATCATATCTAATGTCAATGCCTTAAAATCGTTTGTGATTTTAAGGCTATTTACATCAGCTTCTTTACTAAGTCCCATCCTACGTTCTGTATACTTTATACATACATACATATCATCACGCCAAGTCCCTAACGGGGTAGGCAGAGAGTATAGAGCGCAAGTTCTCTCTAGACTTACATACCTCTTTCGCTTCGTCCACATTCATCAGTCTCTTCATACATGCTCGTCGGTATCGAGTACTCTTAACGTTCCCGTCCTTCAGAGTCCGATCTATTTGATCCAGGTAGTTGGAACGTGGCCTTCCTCTGCCTCTTCTTGCACACACTTTTGCTTTGTATATCTGTTTCGTCAATCTTTCTTCACTCATCCTTTCTATATGTCCAAACCAACGTAACATGCCTTTCTTCATCTTTACTTTATAATTTCAATAATGGAGCGAAGTTTGTAAGCGAAGTTTGCCTCTGTTTACATCAACCTTACTGATGTACATAGGCGTAAGCATGTAGCATTAGAAGTTTTATACTTGTTAAGCTTGCGCGTGTGCGGTTCTCTAATGAAGCCACTGCCGTACGTACGTGGACGTAGCGTGTCGAGAGGGGAGGTTGAATGAATAAGAACAAAGTTGTATAAAAATACTTTTTATCTTTTCGTACAATTCGGACAAGCTGACAACAACCTAGATTAGACCTGTGCTGTATAATCTAAATACTTATAAATATCTTATATGATTTTGTTTTTGGGTGTAATATATAAATATTTCACGCAAAAAACCTAAGACATTCGTTGCCACTTATTTTTTCAGACAAATTCATGTTCAATTTATCAATCGTTATGATAATAATAATAAATAATAAATAAATACCTGGGACAATTCCACACAAATTGACCTAGTCCCAAATTAAGCAAAGCTTGTGTTATGGTAACTAGACAACGATATATTTACTTATATATATAGATATGTACTTAAATACATAGGACATCCAAGACTAAGGTACAAATATACGTGTTCCACACACAAATATCTGCCCTCAGCGGGATTCGAACCCGCGACCTCAAGTTTCGCAGTCAGGAGCTCTAACCACTAGACCAGACGGTCGTCCAAATATAATATATCCTCACGCCTTCTTAGTAGGGTTTCCGAAGGGGTAGAAGGGGTCGTTTAGGTACCCACACAAACACTTTTCGATATATTTTAGGTGCTAACGTGACAGATGGCAAGTCCATTGCCGTAATTCAAGCACGACTATACATACGCTTTCGAATTGCTCTCAGAGTACGCAAGTTTTCTGTCGATGTTTCATTTACCGTAAAGCTCGTGGTAAATGAGGTTTAACTCATCGGTACAGTCGGGATTCGAACTTGCGATCTTTGTGTCGCCGGCAACTACTCGAACCGCACGGCTACCACGGCTTCATGTTTATATAAGTAGATATATACTCGAAGTAATGGCATGTACATATGTACAGTTTTTGTACTTTAACAAGCCTTTAAAGTTGACCAAAATTCGTTCTAAGTTGTGACAAAAATATTCACATAATGGCAACACAAGCTTTACGTGAAGAACACATTGAAAGGAAACCTGCGTAGGTCGACGAAGAAATTCGAATCCATATTTAAGGTCATACTTGAAAGGTGGCGCCAACTTGATGTCTGTCACGTTGGCAACAGAATATTATATTTCCTCTGCGTTTGCCTATGGGTATCCTTGTGGAAAATCCTAAAGATATGCATAAATTATTATAATTTTCACGCTTCGTAAAACAACTGAAATATTTTACAAGAATACTCTTGGCAAGATAATTCCAACTACGTATACTACCTACATATCCACGCCATCCAATGGCCGTGACGGGAGCAACACTAACTTTTTGCCGTACATGCATATAGGTGTCAACGTGACAGATGGTGAGTCCGTCGCCGACTGTGCATGCGCCTTTGAGTTTCTAAAAGGTACATTTGCTCAAAATGTTTTCTCTTTCATTGTAAAGCTCGTCGTGCGAATAATATATGTGTTTAAAGTCAGAAAACCTTATTGGCGTATACCGGAAATTTTTGAAATTTATATGCAAAAGACAAAGCAAAACACTCAGCCACTAATGCTCTTAACATTAAAGTAAAAAACAAAAAAACGTTGCGAATCGTTTGAAAAATTCTCTCCTGTACTGCTTTTATCACTTCAATGCAAATTAAAACCAAAAGTGGAATAAAACAAAACGGTAATTCTAAAATTACTCAACGGACCGGCGGCGCGGATAAATCAACAACTTTTTACCCTAACACGGTCCAATGAGTTAATCTTTATGGTTCACTTGAACAAGAGGAATATGGCGGGACACCGTAGCTCTGAAGTCTCATTTCTTCGCATTAAGGAAGTAGGGAATAATTACCGTTACACAATATGGAATTTTACGTACGTGTCTTTTCATACAGGCTCAATATATGTACTTTACGTCTCTTACATACAAGATACATATGTATCTTTATATCCTACAAATAAACTACACTGGATCGCAACGAAAAAGGATCGGTCGGAAAATCGGTTCAGTTTTGCTTTTTCTTCTTTCACACAAAATCTACAGATCAGAATTGCAAGAAGTTTTGCACAGACACACCTACAGAAGAATTTTATGTGTGCACTTTATATATATATATATATGTATGTGACTGACATGTGACCCCACCTAACCGGGTACGACCGATTTTGGTGATATTTTTAGTGAACCCGATACGTGGCACTTTTTCATTTTTTTTACCCAAGAGAGAAAGGCACCTCTTTTGCACCATTAAAAAAAACAAACCTACATACATACATATCATCACGCCGAGTCCCTAACGGGGTAGGCAGAGAGTATAGAGCGCCAGTTCTCTCTAGACTTACATACCTCTTTCGCTTCGTCCACATTCATCAGTCTCTTCATACATGCTCGTCGGTTTCGAGTACTCTTAACGTTCCCGTCCTTGAGAGTCTGATCTATTTGATCCAGGTAGTTGGAACGTTGCCTTCCTCTGCCTCTTCTTGTACACACTTTTGCTTTGTATATCTGTTTCGTCAATACCCATATACCTACCCTACCATATATACCCATAGACATACCCAGGATTCGCTGCCATACAATAAGGTAGGTACCAATATCGCGTTGTGGACAGCTACTCGAGCATTCTTGCTCAGACTTTTACTGCCTATCAACGCCGACATGGCTCCATTCACCTTATTTCCGGCAGTTATCCTTCAAAAAACAAACCTGAGTCTTCCAAAAAAGGCACAAAATCCACTAAAACACTGGCCACCGGAAGTTACATAAAAAAATATAAATACCAGGGAAACAACCCTTAGTGTACCCTACTTTAAGAAGATGCTTCAATTAAATCCTTGATGGCTACCAAGAGCGGTAGTGCTCGACCGTACATTTACATCTTCAGGTGCTCGACCATCATTAAAATTCTGATATTATGCAAATAGGTCTCGCCGGAAGACTTTATACGTCAATTTAAATCCACAACGCTGAACCCTTTGTACTTTAGTCACAACGACGCGCGCAGCCGAGAACGTTGCGAAAACACCAACTCATTGTAACTAATGTATTGGAGTGGAGCGACAGATCATTTTTATTCCCGTGACGTTCATAAATACCTAATGTGTAATACACATTACAATCTTTGCACATTTTATTCAGCAATTAAATTGATTTGGTGATGAAATAAGTAAGCATGTAGCACAATGGGTTTGCAAGATATATTTGTTGATTTAAACAAATATATAGTCCTGTGATTTATATTGTTCTGCCAATAATTAGAGGCTCACTGCGTACTTCATATACAGGTTTGTTTTGAGCATAATAACTTATCGACCTATTCACGTACAAATTAAAATTATATATAATAATAATATAATGTAATATATCCTCACGCCTTCCCACAAGGGTCCCCGAAGGGGTAGGCAGAGGTGTATAGGTAATACCCACACACCCACTTTCCGCCAGAGGTATATTAGGTGCCAACGTGACAGATGGCGAGTCCATCGCCGTTACTCAAGCACGACTATACATACGCCTTTGAATTTCTTCTCAGACGTATGCAGGTTTCCTCTCGATGTTTTCCTTCACCGTAAAGCTCGTGGTGTGACTAATCACTGAACTTAAGTTTAAAAAAACTCATTGGTACAGTCGGGATTCGAACTTGCGACCTTTGCGTCGCAGGCAACTGCTCGAACCACTCGGCACCACGGCTCATCATCAATTTAAAATTATGCTAGCAAAAATCTGACTGGTATGAAACGGCAAATACCTATGTTAATTTGGCATTTAGATATTATTTCTCCAGTGAAAAAGATACGTATATACATACATACCTTTTTTTCTATATATATATATATATATATATATATATATATATATATATATATATATATATATATATGTGTATTATATATACATTTAAATATACCTATACATATTGCATGATGCCAAACTGTCGCTTACAACAGTTACTGGTGCAATGCATGTTTATAAGCTCATGAAAATTCATGAAGAGCTGCATCCGTTTTGACCCTGTGTAATGATAAACATCTTCAGAATATTGCCCTCAGCGACCTTGGGCCTGACATGCTATAAATCAACAACGAAAAGGAACTTTCAAAGCTGAGTTTTTCAAATGTTTCCGAGAGATGGCGTTAGACTCGACATCTTCCACGTTAGTACCTAAAGACATTTAGCGAAATGACCATAATGTTACACCCTTTCCAACATGGAAAATCTTTTTCTGGAAAAATGTTACCTATCACCAAAAAGGTCTCGAGTCCTTTTTGAGGCCCCCCGTGTCAAGAGAGCTGTCAAATATTTCAACGACTCAGAATTGCCATAAATACTATGCCAACCTTCTTGGCACCCTTACGAGTGTTACGAATTAAATTAAAAGAGAGTCACAAAACAACTTGAATGTTGAATGCTTGAAAAGTTGAAGCAGCAGTTGTACTAAAATTAAAACAGTAGATTATTTTGGACTCATATATAGATATATAAGCCGTGATGGCCGAGTGGTTTGAGTAAAGTTTGCCTGCCACACATAGATTGCAATCTCAAATGCTGACTGTACCAATGAGTTTTTCTGAACAGTACACTGATTAATCACACCATAACCTTTACGGTGAAGGACAACATCGAGAGGAAACCTGCATACGTCTGAGAAGCAATTCAAAGGCGTATGTATAGCCGTGCTTGTGGAGTCGTGTGTGGGTACTACCTATACACCTCTGCCTACTCACTCTTGTGGGAAGGCGTAAAGATATATTATTATATATATATATATATATATATAAGTCAAAAATATTCAATAAACTCCATCTGACCACTAAATGTGATGACATGATATGTGCGCCTTAACCCGTATTAACCAATTAAATAGCAGCTGATGCGAAACGAGCATTGTACACAACGCACACTTACATATACGAGTTACTGCACCACCAGCTTTGCCTGCGAATGAGTGCTAGTTACGTAATCCAAGAGAACGTTGGATACAGATGTCGCATTACTAGCACATACTTACTGGTACGTACATACATTCCACATTACTCCATAGAAATACCACAATACAAGGGTCTGTATGTAATGTTAGAGTAACAGCGTTGCAACAAATGCACGTATACACACATACGCGTATCATGACGAGTCTTTAACAAGTTAAGCAGAGAGTCTATGTCACTTACTTACATATCATCACGGCAAGTCCCTAACGGGGTAGGCAGAGAGTATAGCCGATTCTCCTTAGACTTACATATCTCTTTCGCTTCGCCCACATTCACCAGGGGCAAGACCTCCACCTTATAGAAATCCGTAGCCAAATAACACAATTTATTGTGTTGTGTTCCTACGCGGTGAATAAGGTTTCCAGTAATGAGCTCCTTGGGGTGGGGGAAGGATTGTTGTATTGTGTTGGCAGCAAGGGGATTAGTCCCATTATGCTGCCGACACAGTAAAACTCTCCGAACACAGAGTGGCAACACGCAAGTGATACTTCGGTTTCGTGAGCGTAAATAGGCTACTGTAACCGTTTCCCATCAGGTGGGCCGTATGCTTGTTTGCCACTCTTGTTGTATAAAAAAATATATATATCTCTAGCGAACAGCAATTCATCACCATTGGGCCACTATATCTCGACAGATGGTTGTTGCAGCTTTGTTTGATCTGGTGCAACTTTTTTGTGGCTTAATAGACTAATAGCAGTACAGTATCTTTTGCCACATCTGTCGCAGGCGAAGTGTGGGTGGGGGGAGCGGTATTGGTTACTCAAAGCTTCTTCTGCTTTATTTTGTCGACGCAAACTTCGCCATGGTTTGGCATCCCATCTGACAAGTTCTAGCGTATATACAATGTTTAATTATCAAGGTCATACATGATTCCAGTTGGAGAAATAAATGTATGACCTGGATGCAATGTGCCAACAGTATCACTGAATAAGTCAACTGATGACGACAGCTTAAAAATCTTATCAAGAACTGAATCAAACAGTGCCTGAAACAACTTGAATTTCGCGAACACGTCGCGTGCAGCGCTACCACCTAAAGTGAGAAGTAACTGCCGCATAACACGCGAGTCTTAATGGCTTTTAAACGAACGTTGCGCTGCATTGCGAAAACGGAACCTTGAGAAAAATTTGGACAATATATACCTATATATCACGCCTCCCGCGTTCCCACGGGTCCCCGAAGGGGTAGGCAGAGGTGTATATAGTACCCATACACCCACTTTCCGCCAGAGATATATTTTTGGGGCCAACGTGACAGATGCCGAGTCCATCGCCGTTACTCAAGCACGACTATACATGCGCCTTTGAAGTGCTTCTCAGATGTATGCAGGTTTCCTCTCGATGTTTTCCTTAACCGTAAAGCTCGTGGTGTGACTAATCACTCTACTTAAGTTCAGAAAAACTCATTGGTACAGTCGGGATTCGAACTTGCAATCTTTGTGTCGCAGGTAACTACTCGAATCACTCGGCTACCACGGCAAGTTGGACAATAATGTTATCAAAGTGAATTAATCGAGGGGGAGCACGTATGAAGAGACTGATGAATGCGGATGAAGAGGCAGAAGAATGTAAGTTAATTAATTACGCTCTACTTTTTCTGCCATTTTATTAAGGTATTTTGTATATTTTATTCATGTTATTTTGTTGCAAAGAAGACTCGGAGCTAAAATGTAATTCAATTTAAAAGCCCTAGAAAGACAGCTCTAGTTAGCAACGCGTTTCATGTCTGTTGGAAAGACATTTGTAAATCAAATGAAGCACGAAGATTTGCATCTTTTCCTTCAAGACTTTGTTCTATGTTTCTGCGAACCAAACACCAAGATCCCCGATCCAGTTATAGCAACGCTATAACGCAACATCTTTTTGTCGGAGATATATTTAAGTGTCATCGTGACAGATGGCGAGTCCAACGACAAAATACCAATACACACTTCTTTGAATTCTCTCATTGGACATTGTCCTGTCATCACACCACGTGCTTTAAAGTGTAAAGTACGTGGTGTGATTAATCACCGTACTCAATTTCAGAAAACCTCATTGGCACAGTCTGAATTCGAACTTATAACCTTAGCGTTGCACTCTCGATCCACTTGGCTACAGCGGCTTGTTATTGCTCTAATATTACAGTTAATCTTTATAGTAGTATGCAGATGACCAGCAAAAGCATATTGACCAAAAATTTTATTACACCTGTAGTAAAGGTGTATCAAAACAGAACCTTCACTCAGCTTTTTTAGGGAAATTAACTAACCGTACTTAGGCAGCGATCTTGCCATATCCTCTTAAACCGATCCTAACCGAAATCTTCTCATTACTCACAACAATCTTTTTGTTCTACAAGAGAACCTTCACCTTTGTATTGAGGTACAATCGAGATCACCAGTGGAAAGTGAAGAGGGTTGTTTGACAGCCATTCTTGAGATTTACCGACATTCTCACCCTAGCGCACTGTATTTTCGTTGCGAATTTTTATCCTCTTATGCGGGATATACTATCGTTTGTGTACATACATAGATACATACATATCATCTCGCCGAGTCCTTAACGGGGTAGGCAGAAATATAGAGATTGCAGAAATATATATCTTTTATATAAATTACGTGTATATCTTAATATATATAAATTACGTGTCACATTGTTTGTCGGCGATGGACTCCTAAACTACTTAACCGATTTCAATCGAATTTGCACACCGTGTGCAGTTTGATCCAACTTAAAAGATAGAAGAGCTTACATCACAATTGGATAGGTGGCGCTATGATCGTGTTTCAGGAAATTATACTTTTCCACCCGGGCGAAGCTGGGCGGGACAGCTAGTTTATATATATATATATATAGTATATTTATATAGCTGTGTTTGCTTAGCACATAGAAGTACCAGACTAGAGGCCATGGTCTCGCGATTACCCGGTTAAGTAGCAAAAGTTCCCGGAACTCGCGCGATAGACAATACAAAAATAATAACAGGCAGTTGATCTTCGGATTTGACTCAATAAAGAGCTCCTTACTCCCGACAAAACTATCGGTTTATTTGCTACAATGGTGCTGTATAATGACCTAGCTGTATTGCTTGCTAATGGCAAGCAATACACTTTGTTTTTGGGCGGCTTAGGTCGCTATACGAATATAATTGGGATTTCTTGTTCAATTAACCGTATTGATTGGAATTTATTTTTTATTATTAATATTTAAAATAAAATTAATTATTTATTATTAATATTTAAAATAAAATTAATTATATATTATTAATATTTAAAATAAAATTAATTATTTATTATTAATATTTAATATTAACAGAACATGCCATAGTAAAGCATCCATAATTGTCCATTCAATTATAGGTAACCACAACCACAGAATTATCATTTGAATTGTGTTTCGTTTTTAATATAGTTTTAAAACCTTGAATTTCTTATACAGTTTTGTTTAACCCAATATAATGGGAACTCTTAATCCTGACGATATAGCTCTCGGAACTCGACATTTACATATATACAAATATATATAGATCTGTATATATTTTTTTATACCACTTGGGTGGCAAACAAGCATGCGGCCCGCCTGATGGTAAGCGGTTACCGTCGCCTATGGACGCTTGCAACACCAGGGGTGTCAATCGCGCGTTATTAATTGTTAGTAATAGTTAGTACCCCGGCGTATATAAAAGTTTAACTTATGATGTACTCACCAGTGCTCCTCTGGGGGTCAATCTGAGCGTGTAGTATGGAGAAGCCCGGCGCTATGATAGCAGGTAACGTGCGCGAGCGCAGCAAGGGCGGGGGCACGCGACGTCCGCCCCCGCCCCCGCCCCCGCCCAGCGCCTCCGCTGCCGCCGCTGCTGCAGCCGCAGCACTATAAGATAACATCCGATATCAATATAAATAAAAAGTATTTTAGGAACCCTGCCTAAAGGGACTCCTTTTAATAATATTTATTAGTTTTTTTTAAGGTTTTTCGTTTTAGGTTAATAAATAAAAGTTGTAGTAGTATATATATTATGATCTAACATTGATCATCAATTTGTTACTTGATGTGTACATTTTAATAATAATAATAATAATAATATTCTTTATTGTACACACACACATACAGACAAATAGGATGACAAAAAGACAGAGAATAACATGTAATAAGCACAATAGGCGGCCTTATCGCAAAAGCGATCTCTTCCAGGCAATTTTACTAATGCAATAAATTTGAAATAAAAATGAATCACTAAATGTGTTGCTAAACGCTAACCTCTAAAACGGCTGAACCGATTTGGATGATGTATTTTTGTTGTGTTTGACGAAGTTTGAGGAAGGTCCTTTTAGAGAGAAAAAATAAAAAATACGAGGAAATTCAGTAAAAACAAAAAAAAAACTTGACTTTTTGGTGGCGAAGTTCGCCGGGACAGCTAGCTTATAAATAGCGCCCTAGTGGCAGAGTGGTTTGACCAGTTGCCACTACAAAAGTTGAAAATTCGAATCCTGATTGTACCAATATCCTAAACTTAAGTAAAGTGACAGGTTGTTACCAAAAATATATCTCCGTGCGTGCGTGAGTGATTTTGTGCTCGTATATACTCGTATTACCAGACCTACGAATTGTCCAAAATTTAAAGTAGGTAGTATTACCAAATTCCAATCAAACGATTCCATTGAAAAGGCAACAAATTACTCAAAAGCCTTCATTATGTATAAATGAAAGGGAGAGAGTTGGGAAGAACAGTTTAATTCATTATTAAAGTCAAATAACTTACTTTGTTGCCACGAAAATGTTTTAAAAGTAAAAGTTTCTCCCGTTAATAGTTAATGAAATCTTACGTAATTATCGACACTAGATTACCTTTGTAAACTTTTTGACTGTATCTCACTATAATACTGTTACTGCCAATTTGGTCAGGTACAAAATATTTTTATAATTCATCATCGCTTCCAATATATGAAGAGACTGATAAATATAGACGAAACGAAAGAGATCTGTTAGCTTAGAAAAAAAGGCGCTCAACTCTTTCTGCCTCTGTGAGGGACTCGGGGTGATGATGTGTTATACATATCTATCCAGAAAAAAAAACATACATACTCGCCGATTTCCAGTACTCTTGACGTTCCCCTCCTTGAGTGTTCGATCGATTTTATCTAGGTAGTTGTAAAGTGGTCTTTCTTTGCCTCTGCCACCGAATCGTATATCTTTCGTCTCTTAAACTTAATAGCGTTTGTATATAATTAAAATAATGTATTTTTATTACAACATAGTTCACGTTTGTATAGTGCAGTTAATTACATAGCGAACACATGAGTCAAGAAACATGACCTCCACCTTATAGAGGTCCGTAGCCAAATAACACAATTTTTTGTGTTGTGTTCCTACGCGGTGAATAAGGTTTCCAGAAATTAGCTCCTTGGGGATTGGGGGAGGATTGTTACATTGTGTTGGAAGCAGAGGGATTAAACCCATTATGCCGCCAACACACTGTAACTCTCCGAACACAGAGTGACAACGCTTGTGATACTTAGGTATCGTGAGCGTAAATAGGCTACGGTAACCGTTTCCCATCAGGTGGGCCGTATGCTTGTTTGCCACTCTTGTTGTATAAAAAAAAATACATAATGCTCCAAAATGTCTTTTCCCACCACAGTTCGATATTTAATGCAAGATGAGTTCCCTGTTTCAATCAGAGACTACCTTTTTATCTGAGTTACCGACTTTACACGTGCATAGCCGATTAGGGGTGTTAGTTGAATTATCGATATATAAACTACTCGTATGAATATCATCTTAAATAATACATAATGACGAGCCGTACCATCGAGTGGTTCGAGCTCGAATCCTGAATTAGTACGAGTACCAATAATTCTTCTTTATCTGTCATGTTTGCACATAAATATATCTCCAGCTGAAAGTGCGTGCGTGATTGAATTTGTACGGCACTAAACGTGTGATACCAAACCTAACGAGTTGTCGAAAATTTAAAATCCCATTTCCCACCGAATTTCAATGAAACGATTCCATTCAAAAGGTAACAAATTACTCTATAGCATTCAATATTTATAGCCGAAAGCGAGAGAGTTGGAAAGTACAGTTTAATTCATTATTAAAGTTAAATTGACGGCCGTCTGGTCTAGTTGTTAGAGGTCCTGACTGCGAAACTTGAGGTCGCGGGTTCGATTCCCGCTAAGGGCAGATATTTGTATGATGAACACGAGTATTTGGACCTTAGTCTTGGATGTCCTATGTATAAATCTATCTTTATAAGTAAATATATCGTTGCCCAGTTACTATAACACAAGCTTAGCTTAATTTGTGTGGCATTGTCCCATGGTATTTATTAATTAAGGTATTATTTAATATTAATTATTTAATAAGGTTAATAATATTTTCCCTATTGCCTCGAAAATGAAGGGGAGAGAAGGAGTGCTCTGCCTACCCTTCGACCCTTGTGGGAAGGCGTGAAGATATAAAAAGTAAGTTCTTCAATATAACCCTCCGACCGGTTGCAAAGCTATCGACAAAGCAAGGTATTTTCCCATCACTAGCTTTACGAAACACATTCTGACACCTTGACATTTATAGAATGCGACATGTAACTAGATTCTTGGTGATAATGATTCGAAGCCTTCTCCTTATTCCGTCTAAATAGCCCGCCAACACGACACCTGTCTAACAAGTTCCCTCGTTAATCCTCATTAATCTTCTTCTAATTTATATCCTTTTGTCAAAGTGAGATGAGTCACGCAATTGCTGCGATAAAAAAAATCACGCATATTACATTTGTTGATTCGTGTTTTTATTCATGAACGCTAAGCCTGGTGACTGTAGGCAGTAGGCAGAAATTCCTAATAGTGAACTCCTGAAAAGCTGAAGGACATTTAGGCAATGATGAAATTTATGAAAGAAAGCAAACGCCGTGGTGGCTTGATGAAGATTACAAGCTGGAACTCCAACGGCCTGTACCCATTGAAATTTAGTGAACTTAGGTACTTTGTCACACCACGAACTTTACAGTGAAGGAATACATCGTGTAGTAAATACGTTTAAGAAGAAATTCTTAGACGCATGTATAATGTAAGTATGACTGCTTGAGAAACCGTGACAACACTGTGACCGTGACAAACAACTGGCCATCAATTACGTTTGCACCTAAATATATGTCCGGCGAAAAGAACTAATCTTAGTGGGGATGTGTGAAAATATACCTACATAGATGCCTCTAATATTTTAAGAATTGCATGAATAAAAGTTCAAGGAAAATAGGTCTTCGGGAAGATCATAGTACCTACAAAACCATGTCATATAAATGGTATCTCAGATCTATTATTCTATGAAACTTACATATGATCATAAGGTAGGCGGAGAGAGAGAAGTGCACCTATTCTCCTTGGACTTACAGATCTTTTTCGCGTCAACCATATTTATCTGTCTCTCGCCGGTTTCGTGGACTCTCAATCTTGACGTCGATCGAATGAATGTCGGTATTTGAAACGTGGTATAGATAATGAAATAATCGCTATTGACAACGTCAATCATGTAAGAAAAAAATATATATTTATTCAAACAGCATTCGTAGAACGCGAATCATTACTAGACTGAATCGTGGTAACACTTGTATTCAATATCGTTACGGTAGAATTCCCCAAATGATGTTTCATTTCAATTATGTCATTATCAGTAGTTGCCGCATCACTGATTTTTACTCTTTGATTAACTGAAGAGTCTTCAGTAGTGTTTGAAGTCTGTGTGCTATCTTGGGTAGAATTACCAGTTTGAGGTTCACTTGTTAAACTTGTATTTAAATTTAGAACATCATTACTCTCTGTGTAATTATTAATCCTTCTAGTTTCTACTGCAACGATCGTCTGCAGATTTGTCTTTAAGTCATCTTGCAGAATAATGTCGTCTTCGCATTTCAAGCATACTTTTTTACCTGTTATGTATAATAAAATTTATAATTTTAGAAATTTATATCTTCGCGCCTTGTCACAAGGGTCCCCGAAGGGGATGGTAGACGTGTATGGTCATACCCACATTACCACTTTCCGCCAAAGATATGTTTTAGTTGCTAACGTGACAGATGAGCTCACCGTTGAGGTTTTCCCTGGAGAGTACAGCATGGAGTTACCCCTGGTGTTGCAAGCGTCCATAGGCGGCGGTAACCGCTTACCATAAGGTGGACCGCATGCTTGTTTGTCACCCATGTGGTATTAAAAAAGAAAAAGAAGATGGCGAGTCCATCGCCGTTACTCAAGCACGACTATACATACGTCTTTGAATTGCTTCTCAGACGTATACAGGTTTCCTCTCGATGTTTTCCTTCACCGTATAGCTCGTGGTGTGACTAATCACTGTACTCAACTGCGCAACTAATTTAGTAATAACAAAATAAATATTGTAGGATTACTCCTCACCCACGAACAAATTATCCAATCCAGGTATATGAACTGCTCCGTCCCCTACGGCCAAATCTAATTGTGCCTTCCCCACATTAGATATTCCAGAGGCGTCCAGATTCAAAGAACCTTTTCCTACAAATTTACACACACTTTTATTGTCTCCATAGAGGAAAATAACCATATTAGTGTCCGTTGGAGGTAAGTTTTTGGCGTTGTCTGTCTAATATTCTCTGTAAACCTGTCATCTTGTCACCTATTTCAATAGCGTAAATGACAGACAAGTTTACAGATACCACAGTTAACGCAACTATACGAAATGATAAAAATATCTAGACAATATTAAAAATAAAATTCTTCCTATAAGAATACTGTCATACAAATTAGTTTCAACTAAATATAACATATTGTGCCTCCCAGGGTAGGCATAGAAAGTATAATAGAGAACTAAACGTATACGAATTAAGTAATAGATATTTATGAATATCCGACAAGGGTCTCCAATAGTTAAGAAAGGGTATTATGGAAGCAGCGATGTGTAATATTACCCCCTTTTTGCCGGAGATATATTCAGGTGACAACGTGACAGATGAAGAATCCATCGCCGTTTCTATAGCACGCGTAAACTTAAGTCTTCGAATTTATTTTCAAAAGTTTGATATTTTCCTTCATTGTAAAGCTCGTGATGCTATTTATAGAAGGGATTCGAACTTGCAATCTTTGCACTACGACTTTGATTACGCGAAACACTCAGCCAATCACGGCTCTCTTTTTACTATCATGTTCCAGATATATTTAACAAAATTATGATTCCAATTTATGTTCAAATTTAACAACATTATGATAACTACTAGCTGTATCCTGCCACGCGTCGCTGTGGATATGTGACTGATGCAAAAAACAGATAAAATCCTTGATGCGAATTATGTATCATGCTAAAATTTCAGCTCTATCGGTGCACAACTTTTTAAGTTTTTGAAGCGTACACAAACCAACATAACATTTTTATATATAAATTATAAAATATAAATTCAACTTCATAAGAATTAAATTACCATAATTTTAGAATGTATAATTTAGTTCACTGGAGAACGTGAGAAATAACTTAGCAGTAAGTTCAATTTCATGTTAATTAAATGTGTGCACTAATACCACCTAACTTTGATTCACTCAAACTTAACTGAAGCTTAGTTGTCGTTGGCGCATCACAGCATTATCTCTGGTATTAAACCATTAGAACGTTCTCCAAACACCAGTACGGCTTAATGGTTCTTCTCTTGACGTGCCAGGTTTTGGATATGATTCCCTATGGGGGAAGAGATGTCCTAGTAGTGTATTAAAGATGCCCGAATAGACAGACAGAGTACCTCTGTCTGTCCCCAAGTGGCAAGGCGATGTGCAAGTACGCGGCGTTTCTTGATCACGACTAAAAACACTAGACTAAGAAGAAATGGCGCTCTAATCTAACTCTCGCGAGGGAGTCAGTATGACTAATATATGTATATCTACAGACACCCACTTGACGAAGATATAGGTGTCGGATGCCAGCGTGACTGATAGTGAGACTATCTCCATTCCTAAAGTATAACTATATACACGTCTCTGAATTTCTTTTCAAACGTTTCCTCTAGATATTTTCATTCACCGTAAGGCCGTAGTGTGACTAATAACTGATATACATACATATAATCACGCCTCTTTCCCATAGGGGTAGGCAGAGACCACTTCTTTCCACTTGCTACGATCCTTGCATACTTCTTTCGCTTGTGAAAAAAAATAAACTCATGTGATTCAAAACCTTTGTTTTACGGTCGACTACTCGAATCACTTGGCCACCACGGTTTCTAATTTATATTAGCTATCAAGCAGTAACTGCGCCTATATTCAAGGTGTACTCTGCAGGTAATTGTATCATGATACAATTACACGCAACGTCACCTGCGTCAAATGTGTTCATTTAATTATACGGCGAAGAGCATTAATTAAAGTAAATATTTTCATTCATAGCATACATGTTCGTAGGCGCGGCTCTTGCCTAATTGTGTAACATGTGGAAATTTATTGTGCTTTAGACATCACTGTTTACCTCAGTATAGAGCAGACCATTGATTAATTACAGTCGGACAAGAGGCATGGCGGTCGAGTGGTTTGGCTGCAACACATGTTCTAACGCGCCGACCGTACCAACAAGCTTTTCTGAACTTTAGTCCAGTGTTTAGTAACACTACGAACTTTATGGTGAAGGAAGACATCGACTAGAAGCCTGCATACGTTTCAGAAGAAATTCAAAGACGTATGTATAATATAGTCGTGCTTGAGTAACGCCGATGGACTCGCCATCTGTCGCATTGGCAACTAAAATATTTCTCTGGCGAAAAATGGTTGTGTAATACCTACACACCTTTGCCTACCCCTTCGAGGATCCTTATGGGAGGCGGGGAGATAAGACAAGTAATAATATTCTTGAGTATTTGCGACATATTAAATTAAGGTGTTGATAATATTCCTGCAGGGTCGACAGCGTATGCGGTACTCTTGGTATTGCAAGTGGACAGAAGGGCTGGTATCTGCTTACCATCAGGCAGATCGCAGACTTTTTGCCACTTCTGTGGTACAAAACACAAATAAGACGTCAGTTCCATCCTACAATAACATTTTTAAAGGACAAGAAATTTATGGTTTCCCTGGAGAGCACAGGAGCAAGGGTGTGAAAAGATTCCTGCAGAGTCGGCAGCGCTACCCCTGATGTTGCAAGCGTCCGTAGGCGGCGGTATCCGCTTTCCACCAAGCGGACGGAGCTTGTTTAGGTTGCATAAACAAAAACAAGCTTGCGGTCCCAGCCATGTGGCATAAAAAATTGGATAAGGAGTCCCGTTACCGTTAATTCCATATTTCATCTGCACATCAACATCGCCAACTGCACTTATTCCATTTGACTTTAATCTCATATCAACGTTCTTGGGCAAAGTACATCTGCCATCGAAAAGATTATTGCATTTAATCATATGGCCATTTTCTCTATCCGGTTTCTTCTTCTCTCTCTTTTTCTCCTTCATCTCCCTTAGCTTAGACTCTAACTGTGAAAGAATAAATACCTACTTAAAAACTGTAAATTTTCCTTTCATCAAGATTATCTTTATTATTGCAAGCGTCTTCATCTAGTTCGAATCTAAATCAAAATATAGCCAAGAACGACCGTTAGGGTCGGTGCGAGTAATAACCCTGGTATTACCAACGATCATAGGTAACCGCTAACTGTCAGGTGGGCCGTGTGCTGGTTGGCCACCACCTGCTTATACTGCCTTTTTTTCATTTCAGATTGGCAGTCGCGTAGATCATGAGAACATTGGTTGCAGAGTTAAGTAGCAACATTGAAAACAACAGTGGTACGTAGGTACAAATTGGTTCATAGATTAGTCTGCTGAGCCTAACGGTGAAGACACCTGCATACTGACTTAGAAGAAATATTAAATTACTAGGTGTGCCCGCGACTTCGTCGGCGTGGACGGCATTTTTATCTTTTTTTTTTTTGTTTTTTCAATAAAAAGTATCCTATGTTACTTCTTATACCTCCAAGAATATGTGTACAAAGTTTTACGATGATTGGTTAAGTAGTTTTTACGTGAAAGCGTAACAAACAAACTTCCATTCACATTTATAATATATTATTATTATTATATTATATTAGGACATATGGCAAATCATATCTGAGTAAAGGTGGCGATTTATTTGACACTACTATACTATTTAAAAGGTACTAAGGTAATTAAATAAGTTTATTTTATATTATTTTATTAGAAGAGAGGCAGGGCATAACGGGTTTCCCGTTCGAATTTGGAGCTGCCCGACTGGGGCAGGACTTCCACCTTATAGAAGTCCGTAGCCAAATAACACAATTTATTGTGTTGTGTTCCTACGCGGTGAATAAGGTTTCCAGTAATGAGCTCCTTGGGGTGGGGGAAGGATTGTTGTATTGTGTTGGCAGCAGAGGAATTAGTCTCATTATGCTGCCAACACAGTACAACTCTCCGAACACAGAGTGGCAACGCGCAAGTGATACTTCGGTATTGTAAGCGTAAATAGGCTGCGGTAACTGTTTTCAATGGGGTGGGCCGTATGCTGTTTAAAAAAAAAATTATATATCCTTACGCCTTCCCACAGGGGTCCCCAAAGGGGTAGGCAGAGGTGTATAGGTAGTACCCACACACCCACTTTTCGCCAGTGATATATGTTTGGTCCCAACGTGACAGATGGCGCTTCCGTCGCCGTTACTTAAGCACGATTATACATACGCCTTAGAAACTCGGCCACCACGGCTCTATCATTTGAAAGCACTAAAATGTAAAGAATAGCAAGATTTTGATCGTTTTTAACAACATACCATATCCAATAGAACATCTTTTTGTTCCAGAATTCCATCGTCGACGCTTAACTCGGTCTTCTGTTTCGATTCCAAAGCGGAAATATTTGCCGTATGCGCTACAGTGTCACGTATAACAGCCACACAAAATATTGTACACTGAAAGTTTGTGTTAAAATTACTTTACGCGTCTCCACTAGGGTCACCGAAGGGGTAGGCAGAGTAAATAAGACGAGCGTTACAGAAGAAATTTAAAGGCATTTGTATAGCTGTGCTTGAGAAATGTCGATCAACTCGCCCTCTGTTACGTTGACACCTGAATATATAATAATAATAAAATAATAATATCCTCACGCCTTCCCACAAGGGTCCCCGAAGGGGTAGGCAGAGGTGTATAGGTAATACCCACACACCCACTTTCCGCCAGAGGTATATTAGGTGCCAACGTGACAGATGGCGAGTCCATCGCCGTTACTCGAGCACGACTATACATATACGCCTTTGAATTTCTTCTCAGACACGGAACCACTCTCGATGTTTTCCTTCTGCGTAAAGAAGCCATTGGTGTGACTAATCACTGTACTTAAGTTCAGAAAAAACTCATTGGTACAGTCGGGATTCGAACTTGCGACCTTTGCGTCGCAGGCAACTGCTCGAACCACTCGGCCAACATGGCTCTGAATATATTTCCGGTGTAATGTAGGTGTTACACCTATATAATAAGTATGTATAATTCCTCTGTACGTGTACGTGTACGTGTTTTCACCTAACTCCTCCTACCACCTAACTCCTACTAAACATCCGGATCGATTTTGAAGAATTTTTGTGTAATATACTAAGGAGGCTCTGTGGGTAGTATGACAATACAATTGGACCCGGTAGGTGGCGCTGCGATCGTGTTTTAGAAACTTACTTTTACCCAAGCGATGCTGGGCGGGACAGCTAGTATATAAATATAAAGAGAACTGACAACTAACGTTATACTCTCTCCTACTCCTCTTTCTCCCTACCCAAAAGAGACTCGGCGGCATGATAAGTAGATATGTATGTACATACTATACTAACATTATAAAGAGGAATCGATTCGAAATCGAGGAGATCGGACGCTCAAGGACGGGAACGTTAAGAGTACTCGAAACCGACGAGCATGTATGAAGAGACTGATGAATGTGGACAAAGCGAAAAAGGTATGTAAGTCAAGAGAGAACTGCTCTGTACTCTCTGCCTACCCCGTTAGGGACATGGCGTGATGATATCTATGTATGTACAAAGAGGAAAGATTTGTATGTAAGTATGTGTGTATTGAATAGGTTCCGAAACTACTAGACCGATTTGAAAAATTCTTTCACCATTGGAATGCTACAGTCACCTTGAGTAGCATAGGCTATATGAACTTTTATAAAAAAAAACTTATGTCAATCCGTGCGAAGCCGGGACGGACCGCTAGTATCAGATATAGTAATTCTACCGCGGTTTTTGTACCTTTGTCATGTCCCAGGTTAGACCCCATATTATATATATATTTATTTAGTTATATCCCATGTACCAGTACCTACGAATCAGCAATCTTAAAGGTACAGTAGCTATTTTGGCCCAAACTTTACAAGGGAAGTAGGTCACAACTAAATCTCTCGTTCAACATTGTCCGTTCAAGTTCGCCGTTCTCAGACTAGGGCGCCCTATCTTGCAGAACGTAGTAAAATAAGACATTCTTTGCAGGATAAAAAAGTCGTGGTTGCCAAGTGATTGGAGTAGTTGCCTGTGACACAAAGATCGCAAGTTCGAATCCCGACTGTACCAATAAGTTTTTCTGAACTTAAGTAGAGTGATTAGTCACACCACTAGTCGTTCCACGAGCTTTACGGTGAAGGAAAACATCGAGAGGGAACCTGCATACGTCTGAGAAGCAATTCAAAGGCGTACGTATAGTTGTGCTTGAGTAACGGCGATGGACTCGCCATCTGTCACGGTGGCACCAAATATATCTCTGGCGAAAAGTGGGTGTGTGGGTACTACTTATATACCTCTGCCTATCCCTTCGGGGATCCTTGTGGGAAAGCGTGAGGATATGTATTATTATATTATACTTTGCACTGTGCTCATGCGGTTAATAAGAGTCTGTGACTCATCGCGGATTGGTTGTTCCCGCTACTCTAAGCAGTATTGAAGCCATTGACTACGGTGACCGTGTACCACCAGATATACAATGATCTCCTGACAGACACCTTTGCCACATATTTACTTAAAATAACTCTAAGCATTGAATCCAATACCTTATATCTAAAGCGTTCAACAGATTTCTCACGTAATGGTCAGTTGAGACTTGGTTTATTTTGTTGAAATTTCTCACCACAAGGAACAAAAAGAAAACTAGACCCAATAATACACATACACACATACGTATAGGTATATAATCACTTCCAGTCCCTTAAGGATGAGAGCCGACTCTATCTCTTTGCCTGAACCAAAATAATACTTATTGATGATGAGTTCTCCAAAACTTGCATGGTGCCCTGATAAGTGTGTTCTTAATTAATGTGACAGAGAAACATCTACGGTGACCCGGGAGGACCAATCTGTTTCTAAAATACTCAGACTGTTGAATTAACACCCCCATGAGGTCTTCCCCAGATACTACAGCATGGGGTTCTTCAAGAAAGGTATGAAAAGATTCCCGCAGGGTTGGCAACGCGCAAGCCTGGTGTTGCAAGCGTCTCTGGGTAGTCTTAAGCGCTTACCATCGAGAAGGGTCGCATGTTTTTTTGCACCTTAGGAGTATAACAATAACCCCTAGTCTAACACTTCTCCTCTCCACTCATTTTACTCTACTTGAAATGCCTTATGAATAATCATCTTCAGATATATCTATACTAATATTATAAAGAGGAAAGGTTTGAATGTAAGTATGTTTGTAACGAATCGGCTCAAAAAGTACTGGACCGATTCTAAAAATTCTTTCACCATTGAAAAGCTACATTCACCTTGAGTGATATATGCTATATTTTCTTTTATAAAAGAAATATGTCTACCCTTGCGAAGCCAAGACGGACCGCTAGCCCTATATATACAACATACCAGCAGATGAATGCAACATTTGGTTTCCATAGCTCTGGCACGAACCAATCCAATAAAGTACTATGGTATAGGAAACTTTTACGAGCCAATACGAGTATCGATGCACAAATACAATTTGAAATGCAGTTATTGCTGACGAATGCTCGTTGGTTATTTACAATCGTTCGCTTAGTGCTGTCAAAAATCGATGTTTTGGCGATTACATAATAAAAACAATTGCCGGTTTATTAACACACTAGCCATGCCCGCGGATTCACCTGAGCAAAATTACATTTAATAAGAAAGTATTTTTTTTTATATTTTAAATTAATACATTCCCAGCTATAATCGATTTCTGTGTCATTTTGAATTCCAATTTCGTTCAGTAGTTGTTGCGTGAAAAAGGAACAAAAATGCTCACAAACTTTCAGTATATTATATAACGTATATTATATATGAATGAGCCGTGGTGGCCGAGTGGTTCGGGCAGTTGCCTGCGACGCAAAGGTCGCAAGTTCGAATCCCGACTGTTCCAATGAGTTTTTCTAAACTTAAGTACAGTGATTAGTCACACCACGAGCTTTAATAATAATAAAATAATATATAAACTGCATACGTCTGAGAAGAAATTCAAAGGCGTATGTATAGTCGTGCTTGAGTAACGGCGATGGACTCGCCATCTGTCACATTTGGCACCTAATATACCTCTGGCGGAAAGTGGGTGCGTGGGAGATGTGTATGTGACTTATATTACTAGCTTAAGCCGGCCCGCGTGGAAAGAGCAACATACATATTTTTGCCTTTATCATATTAGAGCTTTGAATCTTTCGGGATTCAAATGTATTCTATGTCTTAATTCTGGATATAAGCCATCACCATTTTAGTAAAACGGCATTTTTTTCTGTCGTAAAAATGATTTATTTTTTCAATAAAAAGTATCCTATGTTACTTTTAACACCTCCAAGAATATGTGTACAAAGTTTTATGATTATCGGTTAAGTAGTTTTTACATTTTACATTCACATTTATAATATTAGTAAGGATATATAATATATATATATATATATATATATATATATATATATATATATATATATATATTCCTTTTGCATTCTTGAAGTATGATAGTAAGCCTAAACCACTTTTCCTTTAAGCGTCCCAGCCATTTTTCCTATCAGCCTCCCAGCTACGTTTACTATCAGCTCGTAATTTCTGCTTGTTCTTAGGCAGCAGATAAGTCAGATATATATATTTTATATATATAATCATACCTATAAGAAATGTACAGTCGTTTACTAAATTAGAAAAAAATATGTATGTGGGTACGTTCTAGTTTGTCCGAAAAATTTATATGGCACCGAAAATATGTCTATTAGCTTGTTGATATTACGAGGCACGCGTTGCCATATATTGCGTCCAACGTACGGGAACGTTATTTTTGTTGGTAGCCAGGATTCATTGAATATCTTAGTACGAACAACTTTCATATCTAACCGAATTTGGATCAAATTAATATAGTATCAAGCTCTCATGAGGGAAATTACATCTTCCATATAAATATATATGTGTCGTAAAAATACAATTGACGGTAAGAAAAAATGGGTGAAGTGGCAGAAGAAATAGCAGAAGTGCCACGTAACGCGTTTGATCCGTAATCAAAACAACTTCGTGAAACTTGGAATGGAAAGGTCTCATTTTTATTCATCGGACATCCTTTTAAAGGTCGAAAACGATTGACATCCTGTGTAAACAAGATGGCGGACGTGAATTTTATTGTATTCAGGTTGTCAGATTCAAATTGAATGTACTGATGTCTGTGTGCCTGTTCAATTACACGGCAATTTTATTATAAATTAAGTAAATTTTGAAATCTACAATTATTTTTAAGAAATCGTTCATAAAAATATGAATATATATTTTTTATTGAATACTTATATACCAGAAGCGAAAGAGGTATGCAAGTCTAGAGATAACTGGCGCTCTATACTCTCTGCCTACCCCGTTAGGGACTCGGCGTGATGATATGTATGTATGTGGGTATGTACTTATACACTATGCTTACGACTCATTTGGCCCAGAAGCGTTCCCAAAGGGGTCGTTCAAGGTGTAATAAAACCGTCCTTCGGCTGCAATAATTTTTTAAGTATCAAAACATGACAAATAGCAAATCTGTTCCTCTTTTATTTTACATTGTTAACACACCAACAGTTCATAGTCAAATGTTACTAAAAAAATATTTTATAACTATGATATAGAATATCTAATAACAAGTGTAAGACATCACCATCAGGGTATGAATCTATAACTTTTTATTAGCTGATCTACACGTAATATTTTTTTATAAATTTTGGGATTTCAATTAAAAAATTTATAGATCATTATGCTTTGGAATATGTAGCTTTCTATAGGTGAATTATTATTAATCCGCCTACCCATAAGGGTTCCCGAAGGAGTAGGCAGAGATGTATAGATAGCATTACATCAACTTTCCACCAGAGATATATTTTAGATGCCAACGTAATAGATGGCGAGTCCATCACCGTTACTCAAGCACATGTACACATACGGCGAGGAATCGAAAAATAAGTTTGTAAGTAGTGTTTAAGTTAACGACAATGAAATCTTTACTCTTTTTAATAACCCTTATATTATTAAAAACAGGGAAAGATTTGAATAGAATATTTGATATGTTTAAAGGCATTTTCACGATTTCGAATTTTATTTGCTTTGTGTATTTCATACTCTCAATAAACTGGATTTACATTATAAATAACCATTTTATCATGAATTTCCCAATACCAAATGCTATAGAAAAGCAATAAAGCCCCAATCAAAGTTTCGTAACTACGTGTGATTTGATTGAAACAAGAACATTTTATTGTTGTTCATCGCGTCGTCAACAGCGGTAAGTGTATCCTGAGTTCCATTTCGACAAAGTTTAACTCTTTCTTTGACAACTTTCTACTTTGAAGTATTGCTACAATATATATATATATACAAGTGACTGAGCGAGTTGTATCGGTAAATGGGCAAATTCTAGAACAATAAATTAATTTGTATATCTATGAAGCATGTTCACACGAAATCGAAAAGAATTTAAAAAAGTATAAATGCCGATAATAAAATAAATGGATGCAAGTCTTGAGAGAGCTGGCGCTCTATTCTCTCCGACTACCGCGTTAGGGACTCGGCGTGATGATATGAATGTATGTATATATATTCACGCCTTCCTTCTTCAATTCAAAGTTATCCGAATTGGTAGGCAGAGGTTTGATACCCTTATTTCTAATCACTGCGCTTAAATTTATAAAAACTCATTGGTGCAGTCGGGATTAAACTTGGACTCATCCATCACGGCTGTACTACACAATGAAATAAAAACATTAAGCACACCACGAGCTTTACGGTGAAGGAAATATCAAGAGGAAACGTGCATACGTTTGAGAAGAAATTAAAAAAACGTCGTAATAATAATAGTCGTGCTAAAGGGAAGGCGATAGACACCTTAATATATCACTGGTGAAAATAAATTGTGTAGTAATTCACCTCTGCCCACCCCTTACGGCATGTCTAATAAGCAATTTCATGGCCTTCAGACAATGCTGATCATCGTGGTTTCGCTGACCCTTCTGGCTCCAGTCTTCAGCCACGAACCTTTCAACACCCTTAAGTCTAGAGCTATGCCCACGATCTCCAACTCCTTGGTCAATCTCGGCAAGATGGATATATCATTCTATTACAATGGAAAACCAACTGGTAAGACAATGATTTTATATTTTAAATATTTATTTGATCATCATCACGCCGAGTCCTTAACGGAATAGGCAGAGAGTATGGAGCGCTAGTTCTTTCTAGACTTACCTCTTTCGGTTAGTCCACATATTTATTTTATTTAACTATAGATGTCATTAGTTCATACATTAGTTGAATGACATTACATTTAATGACAAGTTCTAGTTAAAATTATAAATGCAAAAGATTTTGAGGATGTTTGTTACTCAATTAGGCCGAGAGAGAACGGCTGAACGGAATAAGATGAAATTAAGCCCGAAGATGATATGGAATCACTAAGTCTGAGGAGAGACTTTGCCTCCCTGTGTGTGTTCTACCGCTTGTATAACGGGGAGTGTTCAGCAGAATTGTTCGACATGATGCCCACTTCCACCTTCTACCACCGCACCTCTCGCCATCGACGGGGAATTCATCCCCATACCTTGAAACCACAAAGGTCTCGCACTGTGCGCTTCCAAAGGAGTTTTCTTCCGCGAACGCTCAGGCTGTGGAATGAGCTCCCCGTTGAGGTTTTCCCTGGAGAGTACAGCACGGAGTTCTTCAAGAAGGGTGTGAAAAGATTCCTGCAGGGTCGGCAACGCGCGAGTGATACCCCTGGTGTTGCAAGCGTCCATAGGCGGCGGTAACCGCTTACCATCAGGCGGACCGCATGCTTGTTTGCCACCCAAGTGGTATAAAAAAAAAAAAAAAAAAAAGATAGATTCTTAGCTGGATTAACACGTCACATATTATGTTTTGTTCTGAAAATCTACCCATCAAATATTACGCGGGTGGAACCGCGTGTCACTGCTAGTATTATATGAAATATTGTATTAAAAGCCGAGGTGGCCGATTGGTTCGAGTTGCCTGCACAAACTTCGCATCACGACTCTACCAATGAGTTTTTCAGAATTTAAGCACGTTGATTATTCAACCACCATGAGCTTTATTGTGAAGGAAAACATTGAGAGGAAACCTGCAAACGTTTGAACAGAAATTCAAATGTACAGGCATGCTTGAGAAACGGCGATGGACTCGCCATCTGTCACGTTGGCACCTTAAATATATTTCTATAAAAAATTGGTGTGTATGTACTAAACACCTCTGCCTAACCCTTCGGCGGTGTGGGAAGGCGTGAAGATATATTTGATAAAAACACATTATTAATCACATAGGCGCTTATGTATGTCTGGAGAAATATAAGTGGTAGCATCAATTAGGTAACCATGCGTTAATGCGTCAAAAATCACAGATTCTTTTTCAGGGACACGTTCAAAACCTGACGTGTTTCCTGGTACTTCAATAATCCCCAAGCCGCCAGTACACGAAGAACCCTGCCCATGTTCAGACTTCAGAAACACCAAGAACTTCAACCCTTTCCTTACAAACCCTTCGGAATTCATTAACAAACTACTCATGAGCAACGATCTGTTTAATAAGGATCCAATGACATCTACATTTTGCTGTGACTCAAAGGAACACGTTCATGAGGAAACTGTTTTCATAGATTTTAGTCCAAGCAAACCCATCAAAGCAATGCCCCGTACAGGCCCCGTAGCTTTACCTCCATTTATTTACGACCACGCAGTCCCAAGTAAAAGTAATCCATTTAAATCAAAAACACTTGAAATATTCTTCTTTCCTAAGAAGAAGGATTTGGCATCTATAGATTATCTCAAAATGATTCCAAAGATGAAGGAGATTAAGAAAGATGATATCCAAATCGTCGGTGACAAGAAGCCTCAGAATGATATCAATCAATTTCTCCTGCCCATGGCACCTACGGTGGTAGCGGATACCATTGTTGTTGGGAAAAAACAAAAGCAAGATGTATCTATGCCTACCACCACAGAAGCTCAAAAGAATACAGTGTAAATATTGAAAGAAATATATATCTTTCTTACATTTTTTTTTCTATATAATATATCCTCACGCCTTCCCACACGGCTCCCTGAAAGGGTACTTGCGATCTTTGTTTCAAATAACATGTTAGGAGGTCTCGAGCATAATTCTTCAGGCTGAAGAATATTTCGCTTAGTGAATTAGCATTGCCGTACAACGTGGCAGTGCTGCCAGCCTTCTTGGCACTATTCCGCTTAACACGGACTTGGTAAATAGAATGTATGTCATTCTATTTACGTACAGTGCAGTTAGTTTATTCTTTTAGTTCATACATATTTTGAAGTTTAGTTATATTTTGAAATAGTGTTTTAGTTTTAGCAATTGCTTTTATATATGTAGATTCGTGATGGACACCTAAAGATTCCAAGTTCAAATCCTCGATGGATTCGGCGACAGACTCGCCATCTGTCAAACGGGCCCCTTAATGTACTCTTTCCATATCATTACGCCTTCCCGAGTGGAATAAAAAGAAATAATTAAATAAGTCTATGTCTATAAAATATGACAAACCATAATTATAACGAAAATACAAGCTTATTTTCATACAAACTCAATAAAATCAAGAGCAAACAAGTCATGGCGACACGTCTGTTCGGGTCAAATGATCACGGCATAATGAAGCAGTTACAAGGTGAGCTAGAACAGTCCGACAGTCGCCCCTTACATTTCTCCCTCTGTTAGACAATTCAAAACGTCTGGCAATCAAACGTAGCAATGTATGCGTACAGTGTCAACACGGTCGCTGAAGTTGCAATTTATCTGAGCGAATTCTGGGCTCCTGGTACGTGACGTGAACATAGAGTACCCTCATTTACATTTGGATAAGCAGAGGAATTATATCTACAGGTAATAATGCCTAATTAAACGCAGACGGTTGATTGAGGTTGCGACCAATGAGTTACCGTAAACAATTATGGTAAGATTATCTTACTAAAGCTAATGCGTTTTAATTACCCAGTAAAGTGCCCGCTTAAGCTAAGCCAGTATACGGCATATCCTTAAAATGTACCGTATACGAATCTCAATTAATTTAGGATTACGTATAAGCTGCGTTCTTATTACTTATTTTTAGAGTAGCAACATGAATTTTTTTGTCGAATGGCAATTTTTATGCTGTATACAGGATGCCTCAGAATATAGTACAGTTGTCTTCTAGAAGATATATATCCTCATGATAAAACAAATAACTATAATTAATATTGTTAAAGGATTCTATTCATTCCAAATCATGGTTCTATGGTTTCTTCAGAAACCAAACAAAAAAAAGTAATTTGAATTTACATGTAGTAAAACTTAAAACGTATTAATTACGTATTAAAACGTATTGTTTTGAATGTATATTTGCTCCCTTTTATTATATTTTAGCAACTATCTCATTTTCTAAAACGTTAAATGTTTATGTTTTCAAATAAAGAAGGGTAAAGATTTAAGGTCGAAAACACGAGAGCAATACCTCTATAATCTTCTACTTAAAGGGGCGGTTACTATTAGGCAGACCGTATGCTTGTTTGCCACACTAATGCCGTAAAAGCCAAAGTGAAAAGTACTCACTGCCTCTCCTTCCTCTGCTGCCGTTTTTTCTTGAAAGCACGCTTGACTCTGAGTAGCAGGAAAGCGGCCCGGTCTATGGTAAGCACTGACGGCCTCTTGGCGGAGCTAGGCTCGTCCATCTCCTCTTCTTCCGACGGCTCATCGCACAACCTCAGGCCAAGCCATCGTTGCTTAGTTCCAGTCCTCGTTTTGAAGCCGACGGGTGCGGACGTGTGGATCAATAACCTTTATGTTCGTTAAAGAGCACTGCCTCGCTCTTTTAAACCATAACTTAAACTTAATTGATTTGAATTGAGAATATTACGTTCGATTTTAAGAGGTACCTTCACTATTTTTGAACGGATGTTGAATGTTTATTACTGATCACTTCAAGAAATCTAAAGCTTTGTAGCAAGTAGTAGGAAGAGCTGAGCTTAATGGAACGGAAGATTCACTAATTATCACAACACATCGCGCAAACCTGAAACAAAAGAAAAATGTCTTTAGGATATATTATCTTATAATTACAGAAGCAATATCCATCGGCAATATTAATTGCATAACATCGGGCCAGCTACATATTTGCATGCCATTACAGTGGTTTCTACCTAAAATAATACTTTTATTTTATTAATTCCCGACTGTAACAATACGTTTTTCTGTACTTAATGCAGTGGTTAGTCACACCACGAGCTTAACGGCGAAGGCAAACATCGAGATACCTGCATACGTTTGAGTAGAAATTCAAATATGTATATATGTATATTCTTCTTTGACTAACGGCGATGGATTTGCCATATATCGCGTTGGTAAAATATATATCCGGCGGAGTGCAGGTGTGTGGCTCTTACCTACACACCTCTGCCTACCCTATCGCGGACTGTTGTAGTATTGCGTGATTAAAAATCAACGGAGTAGCTCTTTATGTGATGTCCAGTCAGCAATGAACTTGCGTGGCGATCTTATCATGATTAATTGTATCCAACACGACTTAATTATCATTATGGAGTCTAGACTAAACTGCTAATTGCTAATTTAATGCTAATTTAATTATTTCAGTTGTTACTCAGCGTGAAAACTGAAATACAGCCGGGGTGGCCGAGTGGTTCGAGTAGTAGCCTGCGTCACAAAGATCGCAAGTTCGAATCCCGACTGTACCAATGAGTTTTTCTGAACTTAAGTACAGTGATTAGTCACACCACAATCTTTACGGTGAAGGAAAACATGGGGAGGAAACCTGCATACGCTTGAGGAACAATTCAAAGGCGTGCGTATAGTCATGCTTGAGTAACGGCGACGGACTCTCCATCTGTCACGTTGGCACCTAATATATATCTATGGCGGAAAGTGGGTGTGTGGGTAATACCTATACACCTCTGCCTACCCCTACGGGGACCCTTGTGGGAAGGTGTGAGGATACTCAGCGTTAGCTATGCAAACAATGTACCAAGATTTAACATATACATATTTATCATCACGCCAGGTCCCTGATGGGGTTGGCAGGGAGAGTAGCTCAGTAGCTAGACATATAAACTCCTCACACCTTCCCTTAAGAGTCATCGAAGGCCTAAGCAGAGGTGTATAGGTAATTCTTACACTCCCACTTTCCGCCGGAGATATATTTTTGGTGTCTACGTGCGCGTGACTATACATACGGCTTTGAATTTCTTCTAAAATATATGCAGGTTTTAAAAAAAAAACATTGAAAGGAATGTATTCCTGTCAATGTTTTTCTTAATCATATATAATTATATGACCGAAAGATTCATATACATGTCAATAATAAAATATTATAACAAGAAAATTACAGGGAACTCAGGGACTTTCAATCCTCAGAACGCGACAAGAACTTCGACGATCAGGTGACGTGTGCACAGGACAGCTGGAGTGAAAACTGGAAGACAGATAAAGGAGCTCCTAAAATTCCAGTGCACACTCCCCAAAATGGATCCGATAAATCACCGTAACGCTTATACATACACACAGCCGGGAAAAACTCATTCACACAAAAATAATGAACCGAAGGCTCACACGCAATTTTCCACTCGGAAAAGAAACTCACGGGGAAATAATATATCACAAAAATGTTAGCCGGGATATTCTTCCGATAAACCATTCGAGGAGATAAGCTCAGTCGTCGTAAGCATCATAATGAATTATGTCACGCTTACATTCCATATGTGTGTAGAACTACAGGTACCATGATATCCATAAAGCTTAGGACATGTCGGGAAAAATCCAAAATAAAATTACACTTCACGGTGTGTTCTGTTTTGTTATTTTTCTAACTCTCGTCACGTGATCACGTGAGAACGACCGAACGGAATTGGATACAATTTGGCGCAGAAAGTGATTATTAACACTCAGCATATATTATATCCTCACGCCTTCCCACAAGCGTCCCCGAAGGGGTAGGCAGAGGTGTATAGGTAATACCCACACACCCACTTTCCGCCAGAGGTATATTAGGTGTCAACGTGACAGATGCCGAGTCCATCGCCGTTACTCAAGCACGACTATACATACGGCTTTGAATTTCTTCTCAGATGTATGCAGGTTTACCTCTATCTTACAGAAAATTACATTGCGTGTGTATTTCAGCTGTTAGTTTTAAAAACTGTGTGTCCGCATTGACCGTGAGCGACAGCCGCGTCAGTCAAGCTTCTAAGAGGGTATTATCACGCCTCTGTCTACGTCTTGGGGGGGGGGGGGAGACAGGTATTCTACTTCTTAGGTATGTATATACTTGTCTACATATACTTACACTCTAAGGTCTTAAAAAAACGTAAAATTTTGTATCAGTTACTTGGTTTCCTAATTAACATGGAAATCCTACAGAGCCAGAAGCCTCAAATATGCCTTTGCATATCAGTGGAGCCACGCGAAAGATAAAATAAAGATACGTAAGGATTTTAGACATACTTTATATTCATTTGCCAAGAATAATAAAGCTTCCTAGCTTGCAGCATTTCATCACAGTTTCCGGCATCGTTTATGCTTTATCCCCGTGAAAATATAAACTAACTTGTACCCTACTTTAGCATAACCAACAGTATTTTCATTTTAACTTTTATCAATCTTTATATATGAGCGTTGTAAATGGACTACTCCTTGTAAAAATCAAATACATTAATACATAGTTTAGTTAAGCATACCTATGTAACCCATTTGGTGAAATAAATTATTATTATTACCGATCTCTAAAAGGATTCGTGTAAATATGTCACATTTAAACTATATAACTACTAGCCGTCCCGCCCCGCTTCGCCCGGGGGAGAAAGTTAAACTTCCTGAAACACAATCGCAGCGCCACCTATCGGGTCCAATTGTGATGTAAGCTATCCTATCTTTAAGTTGGATCAAACTGCACACGGTGTGCAAATTTGTTTGAAATCGTCTTAGTCGTTTAGGAGCCCATCGCGGACAAACAACGTGACACGTAATTTATATATATTAAGATGAAAAAGACATTGAAAGAAGGATAACTGCCGGTAATAAAGAGAGTGGGGCCTGCGAAAAATGTGCGAAGTAACGATGTTTGATCGAATCAGCAATGAAGAGATATTCAAAACAACTGGCGTGAACTGTGGTGTGATTGTAAAGATGAAGAAAGGCATGTTACGAAATGAAAGGATGAGTGAAGAAAGATTGACGAAACAAATATACAATGCAACTTCGTGTGTGTAAGAAGAAACACGTTCCAACTACCTAGATCAAATCGGATCTGATCGGATCGGACACCCACACACACACGACAGTAACATCAAGAGTACTCGTACCTGGCGAGCATGTATGAAGAGACTGATGAATCTGGATGAACTGAAAGAAGTATGCAAGTCTAGAGAGAACTGGTGCCCTACTCTCCCTGTCTACCCTGTTAGGGACACGGCGTATGTACGTACTACGAAATATTAAGTAGGACCTCAATACATTTAACTACAATACCAGATGTTGCAAGCGTCCTTATATGGCGGTAACCGCTTACCATCAGCTAGACCACATAGTTGTTTTCCACCATATGGTATAAAACAAAGTATCATGTATGACTTACTATAAAAAAGAGACTCGTTTCGTAGGCACCGCATGGGCACAAGAATGAAGTTATCTATACGAAAACACACTAAACTTGCGTAGCACAACTCGTAGCAGTGCTACGAAACTTCATAAGTATTTGCTACGCTTCGTTATTGCTACGGTGTCTCGTATTACAAATCCGTAGTCATTTAGTCTTGCTAGACATGAAAATTGCTGTTTTATTGCTTTCGTCTTAACTTTATATTACTTCGACAGCTTAAGGTTTGTAAAAAAAACAAACTTTTTGTGGTACTATCAAATAAATAGTGTCGGTATCAAAACATTTCACATAAATCCATATGTAGGTACGTTTACGTAGGAATACAAACACTGTAGTTTAACAAGCAAATACAGTAAGCTAGGTACATTAATTTGTACTTCATTAGGAAGCACACGATTATGTGAACATACAATAACACATAGCAGAGGAGGTACACAAGACTGCGCCCCACCTATAGACACATTCATATACATAGATACTGCCTTCATCTGGACTAATTAGAGCTGTAATTAAACCTTTTAGTAATCACGCTGCCATGTTGGCAGATTGGTTCGAGTGGTCGAATGCAAAGCAAAGATTGTAAATTTGATACCTGACTGTACTTATTAATTTTAAACTAAGAGCGATTAGTTCGAGCTTTACGGTGAAGGAAAACATCGATAGGAAAACCTGCATACGTTTGAGAAGAGATTCAAAGACATTCATAGTCATGCTTGAGCAAAGCGATGGACTCGCCATCTGTCACGTTGGCACCTTAAATATATATATGTCGGAACTCGAGGGAGAGAGAGAGAGCGCCGACATCAATTCGGATGGAAATCGGATCGGCGGCACGCTCGACATCAGTGGGAGAGGTTCTGGTACTGGGTACTGGTGTTAGGTTCTGGGCACTGGGCGTAGGTCTCAGGCAATTTAAACCACGAAGATACAATACCAGAATTGTATGTAGGTAATTAGCAATCACAAATTCACATTAAGATGTTACAAAGTAACATAACTATCAACAGAGTTGTGTGAACCAACGGTCCCGTTTGGAAGGACCGAACTGTATCGCTCACTGTAATCAACTGTGATGAACTGTAATCAACTGTGTCTAGAATCATCGCTCTCCAACATTTATAGTGTTACAATTCTCCCTCCAAGCGATTCCGAACACGTGACTCGTTACGTCACGGCGTTCACACTCCACTGTTATAACAATATCAATTGAGTGACTATTTAGTATTCAATTATTGTAACAGACTACAAATATCAATTGAGTTACTAATTATTGTGTTCGACACAAATATCAATTGAGTTACTAATTATTGAAATCAACACAAATATCAACTGAGTGACTTATTATTGTTAAATTATCGTAATCTACGTCAAATATCAAAAGAGTTACTAATTATTGTTAAATTATCGTAATATCTCCGACATATAATATACTAGCTGTCCCGCCCAGCTTCGCTCGGGTGAAAGTTTAACTTCCTGAAACACGATCGCAGCGCCACCTATCGTGAATCTAACAATTCTCGAATCCACCTGAATACAGAAAATTACATTGAAATCGGTCCAGCCGTTTAGGAGGAGTTGAGTGACATACACACGTACAGTAGAATTAAATGAAAAGAAAAAAAAATAATAAAGGAGATAAGTCGGGTTGGTACTCCTTTCTGGAAAGGTCATTTGGCTACGAATGATCATATAAGATCATGTAGAGGTACCGGTTCAATCAGGCTATGCAAATTTTCATGGCGGATTCCGGTGGGCTCGAGTCCTTTTTAAACTTGTATCTACAGACTCGTTTCAAAGGAGCTATTAGGTACGAGGTTAATTTAAAATAAACATACCGGAACCGACGATAAGTATAATAGGATAAGCAGCACAATTTATTTCTCATTACAGGTTATTTTTTAGACGCGGTGTTAACGCCAATCACATCCCATGTGTTCCCTATGCCTTACGTTGAACAAAATTTTTGTAATAAATGTTACTTTATGTATAACCTCACGCCTTCCCAGTTCCCACAAGGGTCCCCGAAGGGATAGGTAGTACCCCCATATCCACTTTGGCGACAGATGGCGAGTCGATCGCCGTAGCTTAATCACGACCATACATGCGCCTTTGAATTTCTTCACAGACGTTTCCTCTACGCCGCAGGTTTCCTCTAAATATTTTCCTTCAACGTAAAGCTGGTGTTCTAAGTAATCACTGTACTTAAGCTCATCAAGCTCAATAAATGATTTAATTTCCACAAACTACCACATATCATAAAAAAATTAACAAAAACACGAAGATATAAAAGAAAACGAAGCTGAAAACAAAAGAGTTAAAACTAAATAAATGTTCTCTCCACCCTAATCCTAATATCCAACGCTATGTTTTATTCCAAAGCTATAGCGCAGCTTACTTGCACTTACAACTGTCAAAGTACCCGCGTTATTTCACAGTACCCGAGGCGACACGGTACCTGCAAAGTTTTCCTATCTTTGTTTAAAAACATTATTTTCCGTGTCTTTTCAAATAAAACATTCCAACAAATCCACAGAGACTTCAATGAAAAGAGCGCGGAAACTCTTCATTTCTTTGAGTTTGCTGCATTTATCTTAGAAAAATATATATCTCCACACCCTCCCATACGGGGTGTATTAGCGATGTATTTTATCAGCGCGTTATATATTTAACGAATCGAATTTATATCGATATTTATCGAAAATTTTCAATTATAGTCATCGCGTTTTCAACAAGACAAAAAAGACATTTTACTTAATTAAATACTTGCTAACGTGTTTTTCGATGATATCAAAGTAAAAAACTCCCCGTTGATGTTTTCCCTTGCAACCATGGGATACAGAGACTGATCAATGAGGTCGAAGCGTAAGTAGTCTGTAAGTCGAGAGAGAACATAGTATTTTAAAAAGACGTGTACAATAAGGAGATATACACTGAATAAGTAAAGATTATTGACAGGAAATTATCAAAGATAAACGTGCACATGTTTAATAATGAATATGTAATATTTGTAAAGGTTGAATAACTGAATTTCGTTTTATAATCCCCGCCTGCCGAGGCAAGGCGGAATCCTCTTTGCCTCAATACTCTTCCAATAATAATATTGGGCTCAACATTTTCCTAACAAAGGTATCTTTATTAAACGAATAATTTCAGAATACATTATTCATATTCTCACCTCGCACTCATCGTAACAACGTGGCATCTCATAACGCGACTTGTCACTTTGACAGATGTCATAAAGCAAGACGCAATTGTAATTCCGCCTTTTATGCCTCCTAAAACTACAATTACGTTGTTCATTTTGCGTAGGCAGAGTTTTTATTACGTTAGTTGTGCACGAAAACCTCAAAAGTTGACATGAAAAGGCCAAGTAGAATGCTAATAGGGCTGCTACGTGCTGCGTTGTGAGTAGAATCAGTTGCCTACCCCAGTGTATGTTTGTAATATTTTTGAAGGCCCAAATTCACAGCTGTTAATTCATACCTCTTCATTTGCTTATTATACCTACGGTATAGGTAGGTATATACAGAACTAGTGACTTGTTCCGGCATTCGTAAATATAGTACATACAATTGTTTTTGAAAATAAACGATTTTAAATTGATAAATAATTGTTATGTTTGATTAAAAGACACAACCAGGTACTAAAAAAGAGTTTAATTTGTTTTTCAGTTATAGGCAAATGTGCAAAGGCACCTAAGTGGACCCAACAGCCAAGGGTTCGACACAATGGCCAATATTGGCCAAACATGGCTTTATGAACATTTATGGGCCATATACAGTGCTAGTGGTCTTTTTACTTTTCTGTTGTTAATATCTAGTCATTCCTTCGCGACCCATCACTTTTTACGACAGGTGACCTCGTCTTAAATATTATACGCGTAAATTTAAGTAGACACCTGTTTTATGTCGCTTTTTCGTATTTGATCTTTTTCGATATTGTCGTATTTTATTTGGGAAAATTATCTTTTCATGAAAGACATGGAGTGGCACAAGAGAGTTACGGTCAAAAACACTAACATTAAATTGGCATACCTGTGTAATTGGAGCCAGTGGCTTAGTGGTTTGAAAAGACCTACCTATTAATTCAAAATTCCATTCCATTCAAGTTCCAGCACAGCTATCCTCACCTTTACGCCTTCCCACAAGTGTCCCCGAAGGGGTAGGCAGAGGTGTATAGGTACCCACACACCCACTTTACGCCAGAGATATATTTTAGAGCCGTGGTGGCCGAGTGGTTCGAGTAGTTACCTGCGACACAAATTCGAGTTCGAATCCGACTTTACCAATGAGTTTTTCTAAACTTAAGTCTCACCACAAGCGCCAAAACATCGAGAGGAAACCTGCTTCCTACGTCTGAGAAGCAATTCAAAGGCGTATGTATAGTCGTGCTTCAGTAACGGCGATGGACTCGCCATCTGTCACGTCGGCACCTAAAATATATCTCTGGGGGAAAGTGTTCTCATTCGACTCGTCAACATGAAAGCTACTTTCCAACTCATAAGCTCGTTCATCAATTTGTTTACATTCGATTATGTTAAAGCAACATATCGCATAATGTAATTTATGGTTTATCAACATTTGCTATGGCGTCCGTGTAAACATGTTCGGTGAATGGTTTATTGAAACGTGTTTTAATGAAAATAAATTATTAACTTTTTTGCATGTTTGATTATCGTACAATATTTTTAAACGGCTTTTATTATTGTACCAATGAGTTTTTCTGTCCTCAAGTACGGTGAATAGTCACATCGCCGGCTAACGTTAAGCAAAATCTGCATATGTTTGACCAAAAAATCTAAGGCGTATGACGGCCTAGTGGTTAAAGCTCCTAAACTACGAAACTTGAGATCGCGGGTCCGATTCCCGCTGAGGGCAGATATTTGTGTGATGAACACGAGTATTTGTATCCTTCGTCTTGTATTTCCTAGGTATTTATGTAAATACCTATCCATATAAGTAAGTAAGTCTAGTTACCACGTTTCAACTACCTAGATCAAATCGATCGGACGCTCAAGGACGGGAACGTCAAGAGTACTCGAAACCGACTAGGTATGAAGAGACTGATGAATGTGGACGAAGCGAAAGAGGTATGTAAGTCTAGAGAGAGCTGGCGCTCTATACTCTCTGCCTACCCCGTTAGGGACTTGGCGTGATGATATGTATGTATGTATGTAGTTATCATAACACAAGCTTTGCTTAATTCGGGGTTGTTGAGGTTTTGGGTTATGTCAATTTCTGTAGAATTGTACCAAAGTTGAATTATTATTTATTTAGTTTGTTAACATATAATTTTGTTAGATTAACGGCCAAGGACTCGTCATTTGTCTAAGAGAAAAGTCATCTGTCCGATATAATGTATAATAAAACATTATTTACCCCTTCAGAGACCCTAAAGGGAGGGTGTGAAATCTAATAATATTAATTTCATCATAATATTAATCCATTGAATTATTCATAAACATTACCAAAAACACTCTCAAAGCAAACATTCTTGGCATTCAATTAACCAAACTTTTAAAGTAATTTTATTATTAATATAATATACAACCCTTGAGCTTAATGAACAAATTACTGTGAGCGGTTGTCAGCATCTAGAATTAATGCTCTCCCAACGGTCTCTTCAGTAATTAACTATATGCCAAGCTTAGAGGAATAGGCAATCAACGGGAACTACTATATGATTCAGGGAGCACTTATCTATTTACTGTACCAACAGGACATTTCACATATCCTAACGCTGATTCCTGGACAGTGTAGACATTGGGAAAGTCTATGAGAAAAATCTCCAAATGTAATAAACAGCATATACCGTTTGTTACTGCGCTAAAAAACAGAAATATATCTATGACTTTAACGGTCTAAAATGATCTTCGTATTATTAATTAATTTTGTTTTTATTGCTTTAATTGCTTTTATTCTTTTTTTTTATATCACTTGGGTGGCAAACAAGCATGCGGTGCGCCTGATGGTAAGCGGTTACCGCCGCCTATGGACGCTTGCAACACCAGGGGTATCACTCACGCGTTGCCGACCCTAATTCAAACATATTTTGGTTTGGGACACATCGCTTGTATAGTTACAATGAAAGGACATAGGTAGAAAAGTTTATTGTATTTTATATAATGATATATATATCGCGTTATGAATATCATCACGCCTTCCCACAAGGGTCCACGAAGAGGTAGGCAGTCGTAGCTATGTCACAACCATACCCCTGCTACTTGCCGCAGATATGCTTTCAGTGCTAACGCGACAAGTCCATCGCCGTTTCTCAAGCACGACTATATGTTACGTCTTTGGAATCGCTTCTCAAACGTAAGCAGGTAAAGCTTGTGTTGAAATATCTCTTACTGTATCAACATCATTTTACATCTACTCACGCTGACATTAAAATCTATAAAAATATCATACAAACACATATATCATCGCTCCCAGTTCATCGCCCGTGTTTGAACCTGCAATTTTGACTCTGCAAGTAACAATTGAAGCCACAATACTATCCCGACTTTTATACATGAATGAATAGCACGCCGTGAAGAAAATAAGGTCAGGTCAACTCTTGACAGTGCAAAGTGGACTCATAGTTTGCTCGTGAGATAAAAGACAAAATATCTGTACTTATATTACGTTCGAGCGTCGTTGAGATATCAACTCATGGTATGCTGAAGGACCATTGGTGTATCTCGCTGACTTGCATTATACTCTAGCTGTCTCGTCCGGCTTCGTTTGCATAAAAAATAAACCAACATGTTTACAGCGCCATCTATCGGGCCCAATTATAAATGAAACCAACATGTTCACAACGCCATCTATCGGGTCCAATTATAAATGAAAATAATTCTGGAATTCACACAAAAAACTAAATCGGTTGTGTTCTTCTCGAGCTTTTGCGAGGCTGGGACATTAAAAATATTTACCAGAAGGTATATCAAAATCGTGTATTACATAATAATAAATAATATTACCTTTTTTATGACACATTTAAATATTTTGTACTTGAAATTTAATATACAATTCGTTTTCTTCTGAAGAAGTGATCAAGATTTATAATTGTCAAGATTAATACGTGATGTGTTACGTTGAAAAAAAATATTAAAAATTTTTAATTTACATAGTTGAGTCAGATCAAAGAAGGGTGACTAACATAGGGTAGAAAGGGATGTCAATGGGATTATCCTGGGCAGAGGGACTAATGGAAGGAGTTGCATTAGAGACGCCAGCAAAAGCCCAGCTCGTAAATTTATAATTTTACATTTAAAAATACACATACACCCTATTTATTAATATGTATTTTAAATGAAAAAGGTCGATCAAATGGATTGTATGCATGTTTTTTAATAACGCGCCACCGGCTGAGCTGATTTCGAAAAACCGGACCAGATAGAACGAGCGAATATGCTATTAAGTCAGCATTCGCTCTGGTCGGGTTAAGTGGAGGCAAATCGGCGATAATCACAAAAGACAGACTCCAACTGTTGTTCTAATAGCTGTATTATAAAAGTTACGTTATTCGAATACATCCAAAAAGGCAAGAGATGCTGGTGCGTGTCGGTCACAATAGACGGTGCCTTGAAAATATTTGAAGAGCTCTTGACTATCAGTAAGGAGTTTGAGGTCTGTGCGTCAAGTGTTTCTTTCCTCTTAAGAAAAAGTATCGATATTTTAATAGTGTCTTTTGCAGTCTACTAAATGTCACAACTGCAGCTCGACGGCAGATGGCGCTAAAGGATGAAATTAACTATAAGTTAGTCGCGTTAACCTTAGTTGCTTTCTTGGTAATTGTCCTGATATACGGATTTCTAATTGTATAATTATTTCTATATCTATATAGCCTCCATAGGTGGCGGTAGTCGCTTACCATCAAATGGCCGTGCAGGTGTGTATATACCTCTATCTAACCGCATAAGTTTGAGAAGAAATTCAAAGGCGTATGTATAGTCGTGCTTGAGTAACGGCGATGGACTCGCCATCTGTCCGATTAGCATCTAAAATATATCTCTGTGTGGGTATTACCGACACACCTCTCCCACCCTTATATATATATATATATAGTATATATTTATCTACGAGTGATAAAGACAATGCAGTTCTGAAACAATAACATAAATCACCCGTCTAGAGTCTAGACAAAGTAATGGACTGGAAAGATAAAACAAATAAACCCATAGAAAGTTTAAATTCCGTTGTTTTACCGTTTTAATAGATCCTTGGAAGAACATCGCTTTGAGAGAGGAAATTAAAAAGTATATAATTTTTCAATGCTTTGTACCTTCAATAACTTACTTAGGACCATAACGTTTTTATGGATTAAATAAAGAAATTTCATTTAAGTCTTATTTAGTGTTTGACAGATACCGTTAATAGCAAAATACATCGCGCCTTTGAGTCTTCAAGTACCTACATTCATAATTGAAATATTTCTTTAGAAATTCTTCAAAATGTTGAAAAGATTCATTTAAAAAAGCAGGAATAGTGAATGAATGAAAAAATTATGAATGAATGAGAAGGAAGCATGTTCACCGATTTCTCCCCCATTTTTGGACCGATTCTCAAAATGTCAAGGCCTTTTCGCTCAGCGAATCAGCATTGCCATATAACGTGGCAATGCCGCCAATCTTCTTGGCACCCTTCCGCGTGACACAGATTTGGGACATTTATTCTATTTATAGGTATATCTCTATTATTATACAGTTTACATTTAAATTGGAACCTTCGATGAATAAAATTACTTTATATACACCAGTCAATTGAGCTTCTGTTTAATTGAAGACAAGGCTTGCATTTGCATTGCATATGGCAGACGGCATCCCGACAGGCTTCACTTAAAGCATGAATAATATCGCCTTAGTTTCTCTAACTACACTCATATATACACAAATGGTGGTATATATATATATATATATATATATATATATATATATATACCACCATTACTTTACCACTGTAGAACATGCAATCCTAGTTTTGCGGGTGACTTACAAAATTAAGATTTTAGGTTCAATAAATTAAGGACTTATTACACAGTGTTATTCTACAGTGGTTTATCAGACCGCAAGTTGTCCGTTGAGAGAGAATATGTATATCTTGATTATTGAAATATACCTTGTAATTACAGCTGTCGTAAGCCAAATATTTTTTAACATGGAAAGAAAATTGGGGTCGCGTTAAGAGGTCGCTTATCATTATACGGGACTCTAGAGGCAGGCCCTGGTTTGCAGGAGTGTTTGTGCAAATAAATGTATCAAATTGAACTTAATAGGCTTTCAAAGAAGGATTAATCATATCTCCAGGGATAAAAGGGTATGCCTGCATCTTTGCCTAGGTTAATACATAATATACATACATATTATCACGCCAAGTCCCTAACGGGGTAGGCAGAGAGTATAGAGCATACATAATATAATGTTTAAAATATCCTGCTAATATTATACATTTACAAAGTTTGTCTTTCAAATCTTTTCCTCGGAAAAAACTGCGTAATGGGATTTAATATAATTTGAAAATAATTACATACATACATACATATCATCACGCCAAGTCCCTAACGGGGTAGGCAGAGAGTATAGAGCGCCAGTTCTCTCTAGACTTACATACCTCTTTCGCTTCGTCCACATTCATCAGTCTCTTCATACATGCTCGTCGGTTTCGAGTACTCTTAACGTTCCCGTCCTCCAGAGTCCGATCTATTTGATCCAGGTAGTTGGAACGTGGCCTTCCTCTGCTCTTCTTGCACACACTTTTGCTTTGTATATCTGTTTCGTCAATCTTTCTTCACTCATCCTTTCTATGTGTCCAAACCAACGTAACATGCCTTTCTTCATCTTTACAATCACGCCCTCATTCACGCCAGTTGATTTGCGAATCTCTTCATTGCGGATTCGATCTAATATCGTTTCGCCGCACATTTTTCGAAGAGATCACATCTCAACTGAAAATAATTAATAATAAAGAATTTGACACAGAGCTACATTTATGAGCTGGACCAAGACATAGTATATAATTATTTTTAATATAGTAATAATAATATATTTTTAATATAAAGCTTTGATTATTATATCTTTTATTTTTCTCTTTTACTGCATCAACATTGTACGCATGCTCGTTGGTTCGAGTACTTTTCTCGATTCCATCATGTTTTTGTTTGAGTGTTTTATCGCGATCTTAGTATTTGGAAAGCTTGTATAACTATTTCGTTAAACTTCTGCCCTCATTCTTTCTATATAGTAAGCCTAGTTTATGGATAAAACAGATATCTGGTTTAGTTTCCTTAGTGACAGGCTAAAACTAACCCTTAATTTGTGTCCGGATACAGTTCAACATACCGGGTTAGAGTGAAGCCAGGCATGCAATTAGCAGCCGACAGGTACAATTAGTACCATTGACATGATTTATCACCAGGCAAGCAGTCCAAGGGACTTTGACCCTTATCCTACTACAGAATGTACAGTTTGTACAACAATTCCCACTAATATTACAAACTTCTCATGGCTCACGGTTTCATCGAATCTTAGAATTTGAATTCATTAATTGTTTTTTTCTAGAATTAAACATAAATAAATACCTTGGGATAATTCCACACAAATCGACATAGCCCAAAATTAAAAAAAATTAACTTGAGATATATATATATATATCTCTCAAGTTCTAAGTACACAATGAGAAGTCATTGACCAAACCACATTTCAATGTCAGCACTATAGGTATTTAGTACCTAGAGGTCTTATCAAGGACGACCTCAAATCCAAAGAAAAGCCTTCAAGCGTCCTCCGACCTCTTCGTTTTTATCATCATCATAATTTCTGATTACATCGCACGAAGTGTAGACGTGTTTCTCAGAATACATACCAAGTAACAAATTTACGTGGTTTATACAAGTGGACGGTTCACTTGCGTCTCCCCAGTTTCTTAAGGGTGCAATGTAGAATTTAATTTTATTGTGGACATGCATTTTTTTAATAACCGACGAAAATGTATGAAGGTACTGATGTATGTAAGTCTAGAGAGAACTGGCGCTCTATACTCTATGCATACCCCGTTAGGGACTCGGCGTGATGATATGTATGTTTTTATTTTATTCATAAAAACATGGTACGATTGTTTACAAATATAGAAATGGTGGAAGACGAGGCAGAGGAAGACCACGACCAACTACCTAGACCAAATCGTGCGGACACTCAAGGATGGGAACGTTAAGAGTACTCGAAACCGGCGAGCATGTATGAAGAGACTGATGAATGTGGACCAAGCGAAAGAGGCTATATAAGTCTGGAGAGAACTGCCGCTTGGCTCTCTCTGCCTACCCTGTGAGTGACTCGGCGTGGGCATATGTCAGTATGTATGCTTTTATCTTCACGCTGTCCAATTTGGGTGGGCTCTGAAGGGGTAGGCAGAGGTGAGTAGTAGACACCCAATTGTCACCGGGGATATATTTTAGGTTCAAGTTCAACGCCTTTTACATTCACGACTAAGATTTATTTGAAAGTAAATTCAAAGACTTATGTATGTACATACAGGCTTCCTCTATATATTTGCCTTTACCGGTTGCGATCTCAACTTGCGATTTATTGCGTTGTAGGGGACCATACACGCGGCCACCCCGACTCCATTCAAATCAACGGACGTTTGCAATAAAAAATAAACAAAAAAAAAGTATAAAGGTTAAGTCACGCTTCGAGTCCTCAATCACGGGACTATCCTCCTTCCCCTGCCAACTTTAATCCATTTCGTTTATCTATTTAATCCAGTTCCATCAATATGGCTATCAATCAAATTATCGTATACATCTCACAGCTGTGAATGCGAATACAAAAAACATGTCTATTAGATGACTTTGAAAGTTCTGTGTCGTTATTAGAGTTTTTCTTTCAATACCAGCACAAAAATCGCCAGAAAAGTTCTGAAACAAAAACATATAGGTACCTAACTTAGTCTTCCCCCTTTTTGCGGTAATGGCGCTTATTAAAAGACTAGATATGGCTCGCGGATTTGCCCGCGTTAGTTTCACATATATAATTACTGCTGCTGCCGTGGTGGCCGAGTGGTTCGAGCAGTTGCCTGCGACGCAAAGGTCGCAAGTTCGAATCCCGACTGTACCAATGAGTTTTTCTGAACTTAAGTACAGTGATTAGTCACACCACGAGCTTTTACGGTGAAGGAAAACATCGAGAGGAAACCTGCATACGTCTGAGAAGAAATTCAAAGGCGTATGTATAGTCGTGCTTGAGTAACGGCGATGGACTCGCCATCTGTCACGTTGGCACCTAATATACCTCTGGCGGAAAGTGGGCGTGTGGGTATTACCTATACACCTCTGCCTACCCCTTCGGGGACCCTTGTGGGAAGGCGTGAGGATATATTATATTATTATATATTTTTTTTATACCACACGGGTGGCAAACAAGCATGCGGTCCACCTGATGGCAATCGAGCAATACCTTTGCAACACCAAGTGTATTGCTCGCGCGCTGCCGACTCTGCAGGAATCCTGTCACACCCTTCTTGAAGAACTCCATGGTGTACCCTCCAGGGAAAACCTCAACGGGAGCTCATTCCACAGCCTGAGTCTTCGCCGAAGGAAACTCCTTTGGTACCGCGCAGTGCGTGGTACCAAAGGAAGGAGGGAGGAGGAGGGAGGAGAAGTACCGAATAATATATCCTCACGCCTTCCCAAGGCCCAGGGTAACACACAATGTGGGTATGTGGTACTGCTGCGATTGGAATTGTTTACCCAAGGGAGAGGCCCTTGCATAGTGTGTATTGTGTATATTTTTATTTTATTTTTGTAGTATATGATTGTGTTGTAGAATAATTTTATCCTAATTAATGTAATTGGTATGTTTATGCCGTTTTAATTATGTAAATAAATAAATAAATAAATAGTATAGCATTCTCAAGGGTCACCTGTGGACTAGGCAGAGGTTCATCAACCAGATTTCGCCGGGGATATATTTAGATGCCAAATTGATAGATGGCGAGTCCATTGTCGTTTCTCAATATTAAACTATACACATAAACTAACTACTTACAGATAAAATATTTGTCCCAAATCGGTATCCCGAGGCAACGTGCCAAGAAGACTAGCAGCATTGCCACGCTGGATAGCAATGCTGATTCTCTGAGCGAGATATGTTCCAGCCCGCCTGTCACGAGAGGTCTCGACTAGACGGCGCGAGACCTCTTTGAAAAGATGGTGAGCCTCAGGACCCCAAGGCCCCAGAGTTTCAACCGCAAATGCAGCAAATATGTAACCTGACCCGAGACAGGCATAGAATCAGAGAATCAGCATTGCTATCCAGCGTGGCAATGCTGCTAGTCTTCTTGGCACGTTGCCTCGGGATACCGATTTGGGACAAATATTTTATCTGTAAGTAGTTAGTTTCAACTGTTCTTTGTAAATATTATTAATTGTTGTTATTGTAAATAAATAACACATAAACTTCATCTTGAATCGCTTTATTGATGAAAATCGCATTCAAATCAGTGGCGTAGTTTTAAAGATCTAAGTATACAGACGGTAGGAACTGTTTTGTTCTATCTTTTTGTTCTATGTACGTATGTAGAGATCAAGTGACCCGTAACTCTGTAAATTGTCAGGCAATTTACAGAGTAAAGGGTTGTGGCATATTATTTATGCTCAGTGTCAAGAGCAGAACGATGTTAGCCCACGTGATAATTTAAAGCTTGACGTGCTAATAATAATCACACTTACAAAAATACATTCTGCCCGCCTAAGGGTAAGCGGGGGTTACTAAGGTGTTTACTTTCACGATGTGGATTTCTTAGTGCTCTGTGTTGGATAGACTTACGATATTTAAAGGTTCATACTTTTTCTAGTTTCATGGTCCTAATCGATTTTCTTATCTTTGGTAGTGAATACTTGCAAAGGCTTTTATTATTGACTTCTTTTTACGCATTTAAAGAGTGTACAAAAGCTTTTTTAAATATTTTATTCTTATATATGCGTATCTAATGAATGTCCAAAGTTATTTTTTCATTATTGAATTCCTTTTACGTATCTAAATCTCTCACGGGGTAGGCAGAAAAGGCAATTTTTTTTCTATAATAAATATAATAAGATTGTTTGTGTTCATTCAGGTAATCTATCACTGTGCCAAATTTCATCAAAGTTCAGCCGTTTTAGCGTGATTGAGTTACAAAGATCTTCACAACTTTTCGCATGTATAATATTAGTAGCATTTGTATATATTTTTCAAAGCTTGCGTATATTTCAAACAGACGTTGAATTTCCCGCCTCGCCCTCTGGGAGTTGTAACAAATGTATATAATAATATTTTCTTTTCGGCCATTTGTATCTATCCATTCACTTCCCGCAGTCCATATATCAGTGCGGTTCCAAATTGCCTGCGAGTACCACAATACACAATAATACAGTACTTCATTCCCTCGTATTCCAACCGACGCAAGCATGTAGCTACAGAACACGTTCAAACTTAAGTCTCTCAATGTGAGTTGCTCCTTTACTGCAAGTCTTACACTAAACATTTATATAAAAAAGATGCTATTTGTATACTCTCTGCCTACCCCGTTAGGGACTCGGCGAGATGATATGTATGTATGTATGCTATTTGTATGCAGCGTATACTTGCATTGATACCTTACTGGTACCTTACAAATGTGCGTGGCACTACAACAATAAGACAGCAGAAGTGTAAGTGACAACTGACTTTGGCTACTGAATACATAGTGTACTGTGGCGCAACCCTTTTCTGTCTAGTGGACGCTCTCCAAGCCAAAGATAGTGGAAATTACTTCCGGCCGGAATCTAACATTCGACGAAGAATTCCTCTAACGCCAGTCTGCAATTTTATTCCATTCAATGGTTGCCTCGGTGCTTCCTTGACTTTTTGCAACTATTTTGGAAAGTCAAACGGAGCCACATTGTTTCTGAATAAATTCGGACATAACGTTTTCCGTTCGAATTGAGGGTAGCCCGACTGGGGCAGGACCTCCACCCTATAGACGTCCGTAGGCAAATAAAAATTGTATTGTGTCTATTTCAGTAAGGTTTCCAATAAAATCATATCATCAATATCATCTTGGGGAAAACATCGTAAGTCGCTTTCCCCATAAATCTCGTGGTATGATCAACCTCTTTCCAAAGATTTTACTCCTCAGAACCTTTGATATCGAAAACCAAACGTGATTCTAATTTTAATTCAAACTTTTACCTGCCGCGGGTTCTTTTCAAGACATGACCATATACTTTCGGCTTCTAATTATTCTAAAGTATTTAAAGCCCCACTTATGCAACGTGACAGGTTGACAAGGGTCGAATAATGGCGTAGACGGCGACGTGTGGAATTTCACAAATAATAGAGGTTTTGTCAACGAAGTAATTTTATTGTTCTTTCAGGGTGTGACCATAAAACATACTTTTCGACGATGATGAACTACTAGCTATCTATATATGTGTGTACGATGTACATACACAAATGACATCACCCCAATCCTCTAGAGACACAGTAGAACGTCAGTTGTCTCTGGACTTATAGATCTTTTTCGCGACATCTCATATGTGCTCTGTGTGCTAATTCTCTTTGGGGTTTTTACACATTTACCGTATCCATTCAAGGAAAGCCGCTAACGAAGGTAGCGAGCCCATGAATTGGTTCTTAAACGTATGCAGGTTTTACTCCTGTACTCCGATGCTCTCCGCTGTATTGATTTCCTTCATGTCATAATATTACTAGCGGCCCGTCCCTGCTTCGCACGGGTGGACATTTATTTTTTAAACATTTTTGCATCAAATTTATTTTTCTCTTAAAATAGCCTATATTAATCAGTGATAATGTAGCATTCAAATGGTGAAAGAATTTTTTAAATCGGTCTGGTACTTTTTGAGCCAATTTCTTACAAACATACTTACATACAAATGTTTCCTCTGTATAATATTAGTATAGGTAATTAACTTCAAAAGGCGATAAAAATATAGCACTCAAGTCGCAAATGTTCTGATGCAAATTGTTTTAATAAATGTCATGTCAAATTAATTTCAAATGTCTGGGTGGGGTGACCAGCCAGGTAGTTACTTTCAAGTTTAATAAGAGTTAATTAATGGACAATTAAGGCTCACCTCGCCAGGAGGTCATTACACTTTTTAGGTATTTTGTATTATTTAATACTCCAAATATTTTTTTTCTATATGTTTGACTTGTTCACACCTTGGCTTTAGCATGATTTAAATCGAAACACTTCAGAATATATTTACTTACTGAATGTTTAATTAATAATTTATAAAACAATCACCATTAATTGTTGTTATTATAACCTCATATCCTCACGCCTTCCCACAAGGGTCCCTGAAGGGGTAGGCATAGGTGTATATGTAGTACCCACACGCTCACTTTCCGCCAGAAATATATTTTAGGGTCCATCGCCGTTACTCAAGTACGACTATACATACGCCTTTAAATTGCTTCTCAGACGTATGCAGGTTTCTTCTCGATGTTTTCCTTCACAGTAAAGCTCGTGGTGTGACTAATCACTGTACTTAAGTCGGGATTCGAACTTGCGATCTTGCGATTATATTTATATATATTTGTGTAGAGAACTTGTCACCAATAGCTCAATTGTCCTATGGTATTTATCTACCATCAGAGTTCCTATATGACCTAAAATGTCTAGATGCTAGGTAACACGTTAGTGCCTAACACAGCGGGGGTCATTGCCCGCCGAAGCAATTTGCCCTGACTTTCGCCGCACAGTCATTAAGGGACGCAAGCCTATATAACAGTCAAAGTTGTCCTTTGCAGATTCTAGCTCTTATTGTGTACGTGATAAAGGTCAGTGATTATCAACAAAGATCTGATGGAAATATATTGCCTATCTATATATGACAGTATAAGATAGAAACACATCGTTGAAAATAAATAAATAAATAAAAAAATAAATCACGTTAAGAGTACTCGAAACCGACGAGCATGTATGAAGAGACTGATGAATGTGGACGAAGCGAAAGAGG
>JACCPG010010711.1:0-17241 GCA_016069955.1 Drepana arcuata | reverse complement strand
TATCTAACGATTCATAAAGGTAGCAGACATACCGAGTGGTACCAAGGGAGGGTCAATGGCCTTTTCTAAGACAAATACCATGTCATAAATCGCATGTTCCACTTCAGATCGCAAATTTCCCGCGAAAATATTTCACCGCTCTCCGCCATATTGGTTACTTATAGCCCATAAAGCGCGCTCGGACACTTTCGGGTATGTTCGGGTATCCTCGTGTATCGGTAAACTAGATCACGTCTACGGTTTTTATGTAACGATATAATATTGCAATATATTTTATGCGATGATATCGTTGTTGGAAAACGTTTTACTGATAAAATATTTGTTGCCTTCTCGCGAAATGTCGGCTTTGGATCGAACACCTTGTAATCACTTATCGCTCTTAGCTTTTTGTGTATAGAAAATGTTGTGTATTGTTAAATTATTTCCCGGATGCTCATTAAATTTATGTTCTGCGTACTCAATAATAAAGTTGAAAGCCGTGCAATGGTAACGAGAAAGCGAAGTATGAACATCGGCTTTTACCGTTCTTTCTTACGAGTCTGATGAGAAACCTTAGAAAAACCAGTTAAGTTAGATTTTTTTCATTAAGTTGGCAAACAAGCAGGCTCTCCACAATAGCAAGCGGTAACCTATAGGCGCAATTTCTGACCTTGTAGGATTTTTTCACACCCTTCTTGAAGAACTCCATGCTGTACTCTCCAGGGAAAATTTCAACGGGAGCTCATTCCACAGCCTGAGCGTAAACGGAGCGAAACTCCTTTGTAACACAGTGCGTGTTCTGTTTGATTCCAAGATATGGAGATGAACTCCCCATCGACGGTAATTTCGAACGATTCGCTTCTTTTCTTGTCATAATTATACACAGTTATAATCACGATTGAAATTTGAATAGGTATTCTAAATTTTTTCATGAATAAATTCCATTAAAACTTCCTGCGTCTTTGTGTTCACATTTCAATAATATCTCTGTCATTGCATTTTGGCCCTTAATATTCATGAACGAAGGCTACAAACGTATAACGAACGACATTTTCGTAAATTCAAATGACGTCACAAAAAATTAAACTACGAGGCTACGTAATGGATATTAAACGTAGCTATAAAAAAGCCTTCAACGAGAGCCCCTGAAGGGGAAGGCACAGTTGTACAGGTAGTACCTTCACACCCGCTTTCCAGTAACGAAACAGCGTAGGACTCGCCATTACTTAGCCGGACGTTGGCACCTAAACTTTCCAGCGAAAAGTGGGGAAAAGCCCTTTTGGGGAACCTTCTGGCAAGGCGTAAAGATATGTTATAATAATATATCCTCACGCCTTCCCACAAGGGTCTCCGAAGGGGTAGGTAGAGGTGTATAGGTAATACCCACACACCCACATTCCGCCAGAGGTATATTAGGTGCCTACGTGACAGATGGCGAGTCCATCGCCGTTACTCGAGCACGATTATACATACGCCTTTGAATTTCTTCTCAGACGTATGCAGGTTTCCTCTCGATGTTTTCCTTCACCGTTCAGTTCGTGGTGTGACTAATCACTGTACTTAAGTTCAGAAAAACTCATTGGTACAGTCGGGATTCGAACTTGCGACCTTTGCATCGCAGGCAACGGTTCGAACCACTCGGCTACCACGGCTCTAAATATATAATTAATATAATAAAAAATAAAAAGATAGTGAGAATCTACACGTATAACATTACGCTACAGCAGATTTTATGCAAAAGGGGTCATAAATTTGTTCCATTTATAGAATAGAATAAATCAGGGTGACCATAATAGCTATATAGACACTTTGTGCACAGAACAAGGTCTAAACTGAACAACTCAACGGGAACAATTAAAGTTACTTTACATCAAGTGTACGCGTTGAGCCCTTTCAGTTAAATAGTGCAAGTTTCATGAGTTGGGTCGTGTTCATTCGGACGCGCACTTTCCTTGTGTACTTTACAACAAATAGACGAACTTACATAATTTACTTAACAAATAGACGAGCTAAATTCTTGACCATTCTTGAGCATTAGTTTGTTACAACCTATTCAAGAGCTTACATGACGCGTCCTACGGGAGAAATTGATCCAATTTTGCTGTATGTAATATTAACATCCTTTATTTTATATCCAATATGATATTAAAACATAAATGTATCAACTACCATAAACATTCCAACGACCTGGATCAAATAGATCGGACTCTGAAGGACGGGAACGTTAAGAGTACTCGAAACCGACGAGACGCAACCGACTCGAAACGACGATGTATGAAGAGACTGATGAATGTGGACGAAGCGAAAGAGGTATGTCAGTCTAGAGAGAACTGGCGCTCTATACTCTCTGCCTACCCCAGACTTTGGGGGCTTGGCGTGATGATATTATTATGTATGTACATAAATGTATATATTTGAATTGAATTTCTTCTCAAAAGTTTCCTCTGGATGTTTTGGTGAGTATTATAATAATATATCCTCACGCCTTCCCACAAGGATCTCCGAAGTGGTAGGCAGAGGTATATAGGTAATACCCACACACCCACTTTCCACCAGAGATAAATTTTAGGTGCCAAAGTGACACATGGCGAGTCGGTCGCCGTTACTCAAGCACCACTATACATACGTCTTTGAATTGCTTCTCAAAAGTTTCCTCGCGATGTTTTCCTTCACCGTAAATCTTGTGGTATGACTAATCACTGTGAGTATTAACGTTACATATATACATATAAGGAAAGCCAAATAAGACTTGGCTTTGGCGTATACATTGCTCAAGAGATGGGGAATACTATAATTCTCTTAAAAGGAATGAGTGGATTATTTGTCAACGACAGAACGCTGAAACAGTTAATTGTTCGCAAAGATTTTAGCATTCTGGTGGGAGTTGGAGCGATTAACGCTAAGAGCGGGCCGAAGTCAACAAACAATTTGGTGGATCTGCCAAAGCCGAGTCCTCCAATGTTTTTGATACTGATAGCTATAAATGCTTTAACTTCGGATTAATAAATTCGGCCATATTGTATTTCAGCGGAAGTTATGAAGTCCTTATGCATACATATATATCTTATCGCCTTCCGCCACGTGTCTCCGAAGGGGTAGGCAGAGGTGTATAGCTAGTACCTACAGATCCACTTTCCGCCCCTGTGTTTCCGGTGGCGAGTCCCACGCCGTTACTCAACGCCTTTGAATTCCTTTTTCAAATAGGGTTCCTCTCGATGTTTTCATTCACCGTAAAGCTCGTGGTGTAACTAACCACTGTACTTGGGAACAATTCATTGGTATAGTCAAGATTCGAACTTGCAATCTTTGTATTGCAGGCCACAGTTTAAATTTACCAAGCGATCTGCGTGCCAAATACGGTATATAATTTCACGCTGTTAGCTGCAGCTTTAAAAAAAGCTGTTTGTTTGACATCTTTTTATATACAAAAAAGGTGGCCAACATGCATGCGGTCCGTCTGATAGTAAGCGGTTACTGCCGCCTATGGACCCTGCAGGAACCTTATCACACCCTTCTTGAAGAATGCCACACTACATTTTCAAGGGAACCTCAACGGGATCATTCCACAGCCTGAGCGTTCGCGGAAGGAAACCCAATGATATTCTCACTGACCCCCCTGAAATTAAAACTCCATTTGAATTTTTGTTCGCATTACAACATTTCGATTGCAATCAATCCGGCGTGAGCTACCTGTATAGGCGTGTGTATTTATACAGGCTGTTCCAAACCTGCCGGTTATAGACTCATTTCGTAGGGATGATTGGCAATGTAGGGCTGGCAATACTTTTAGCTTGTTATGAAATAATCTTTACATAGTATAAAACAAAGTTGCTTCCCGCCGCCTGTCGCTTAGACCTAGAAGTCGGTCATCATCACGCCTGTCCCTGACGGGGTAGGCAGTGAGGGTAGAAACCCAGTTCTCTCTAAACTTACATACCTCTTGCGCTTCATCCACATTCATCATACATGCTCTCCGGTTATACGTATGTATCTTAGTATGTAATTTCAAGGAGCTCCTACTAATAATATGTATATGTCTCTCTGTAGCGGAAAATGAGTGGGTATTACTTGCACACTGCCTATCGATTCCGAATACCTCATGGGGTAGGCAGAGAGCGTATTGGTGTAAGCGGGCTAAAGCTAGTTCAATCATATTCTTCATGATTCTATAGTACCCTATCATTTCATTGACGACCGTCTGGTCTAGTGGTTACAGCTCCTGACTGCGAAACTTGAGGTCGCGGGTTCGAATCCCGCTGAGGGCAGATATTTGTGTGATGAACACGAATATTTGTACCTTAGTCTTGGTTGTCCTATGTATTTAAGTATATATCTATCTATATAAGTAAATATATCGTTGTCTAGTTATCATAACACAAGCTTTGCTTACTTTGGGACTAGGTCAATTTGTATGGAATTGTCCTAGGTATTTATTATTATTATTTATTATTTACCGCAATGTCGTGCAAATTTTGTGAATTTACTGATCTTAAGTTCAACAATCATAGTCAAAAAAGCGTAGTTTGAACCTTCACAGTCTTTTGGTAGAGTGAAGGTGGATGTTCAAAATACGCGACCGCCGCTCCAGGTGGTAGTGATTTCTTTCACGAATCAGAAAACACTAATTAAGTTGTCCGGTCAGATTGACAGCCCTACCGTAATGGCCACAGGTACTTGACACTTTTTGTGCTCCCACCGTTACCGACCATGATTTGCCAGCGCCAACACTTCTCCCAATCTCCAATTAAGTTTAACGTAAGCCCAATATTAATTCTGCCTGAAGTATTTTTCAGGTGCTAAAGTTGGAAACGTAAATGAAAAGTTAATTAAGCTCGTGAAAAGGTACCGCGCCCTCTTTGCGGTTCATACTTCTGTAATTGCTATTACAGTGTTCTATAGATTAGATTTTCTATATATGTATGAATAAATTTACTTAATAAAGCTTGTGTGGGGAGTCTGATCTTTCGTTTTGTACTCGCACTGATTAAGCGATTATGATCCTTATTGAAGACAAAGGAAATACATATATCTTTTAAAGTACCATATCATAGTAGAGACGTGAGCGAATAGAACGTAGCCAATGAGTAGTTTCTGGAAAACTTTTCGGTGAATGAGAACAGAATCTAGAGATCTACATACGTTTAAGAAGAAGGACGTATGAATAGTCGTGCTTGGGAAACGGTTGACTCGCCATCGATTTAGTGGCTTGTGACTAAAAGGAGAAGTAGGTATATATTTAAATTTTTCTAACTGATATGAGTTTCAATTGCTGTGCTGGATCGAACGGGGTGTTATTATGTTCTCATCCCTTCCACAGTATAGCGCAAAGTAGGGCTTTCAGGGGTTAGGCGGAGGTGTGTAGCAGCCACATACCCACTTTACGAGATATATTTTTGGTGCTAAGGTGACAGATGGCGAGTCTACGCCGTCGTCATAGGCTGTTTAAGCTCTTTTCTTAAATCTTTTTAGATAAAGTTTTATTCATTCGCTCTCTACCGTAACCGTAAGTACGTAACTTCATGGAATGCTTAAAAGTATGCAGGTATATTTGGCGAATAAAATACTTCATTTAATAACATGTAATTCAATAGTAAAATCGTTACGGTAAAAATTATCCCTAAGGAGCTTTGAACACGTTTCACATCTTATTGGCGTAAGTAGCTGTCATGTCAGTGACAGTTGCGTGTGACATTTTCCTTTTTTCTTCACAATTGGATTCTATTTATAACAGATAGCATAACGTGTTACATCTGGCCTAAAGTTGAGTTATATTGAATAGATACCTCATATTTAAAACTGTATCTACAGGCCATTAAGAGTCAGATTCGATTAACGGACGAATAGCCAATAAAGTGATATGGGCATTAGTCGCATACAAACACACTTAAATGGATTTATATACAGTTAAACTAGTGCCTTACGGTTTCAACCGTGTAATATTGAATTTATTACGTAGATTTTATTTCTAGTAAAAAACATAACTTATAATCTACCTTTGTACTAAATATTATGCAATTATCGTAACAAATTGACGTAAAACGGGACTTGTTCCATAAACAACCAGTCGAGCCATACATTGACTTTAACAAAACTGTCAATTGTACCTTTTTTATTACGTATTCACCTTGATTCATTCGGATAACAGATTTGCCCGCCGTGCTTGACCAAACAATGTCGGACCATTTCTATTTCACTACGCTCGCCAACTGGGACAAAGACGTGAATTCAACAAAGTAATGTAATTGTATCTAGGAACACTCTCTGAAAAGATAGTGATATTCCTGTTTCAAAGCGTGGTGATTCAGCCGCGGTCAAGTATAAGAGCGTTTCGTGATGCAACCACAAATTTGCTTTACTCGGACGCGGCGTTGCGACGACTTTTAATAAACCGAGTCTTTTGACGCCACCGACAATCCAATTTCATTTTGTGTTTGCTCACGCCTCCGCCGGCCGGCCTGTTTTAATTTTGCTGTTTGTCCAATGTGATGCTACTTTGACTATAACAAATTGCCGATCTGTGATTTATCGGTAAATGTTTTGCGTGCTCCGGAAGAGGTATTAGAGATTACTAATTCGGAATTCAAAAATATAGGTATATAAACAAACACTAAAATCTATTTATCACGTGACGTGAAAAACATCGTAAGAATATCTGCATATATGAAGAAGAAGAAATGCAAAGCCATGTATTGTCGTGCTTGAGAAACGGTGACGAACTTGCCATCAGTCACGTTGGCACTTAAATATTTAACAAGGGTGTCGTTACACCTTTGCTTAACTATTCTGGGAACCTCATGGGACAGCGATTAGATATATTATTTTTTGAAACGCATATATGTATAATTGAAACGATATCTAACAAAATCCTGAAGCAAAATCCATTAAGTAAATTTTCATTTTATCATGCACCTCAGGGGATGGAAGACTTAGTTTTGTCATGTCTATATAGTATAGTAGCTGTCCCGCCTTGCTTCACTCGGGTGAAAAAGTAAAATTTCCTGAAACACGATCCCAGTGCCACCTATCGGGTCCAATTGTGATGTAAGCTATCCTATCTTTTAAGTTGGATCAAACTGCACACGGTGTGCAAATTTTATTGAAATCTATTTTAAGTAGTTTAGGAGCCCATCGCGGACAAACAACGTGACACGTAATCTATATATATTAAGATTAATCTTGTGGCAATATTACATGTATACTTATTAATAAGGTGCTCGTGCTTGAGAAAGAGCGATAGATTCGCCATATGTCGAGTTCGCACGACACTTGCGGCTTTAAGATGTGAAAATGTTATATATTATATTATCGCGTACAAACACTTCGCAAAGCAATTTTCATCTTTGTATTGTATTTTTTTTCATTCACGAGTTGTTATGAAATATCGATATTTTCTCGTTTATTTCTTGTCGATTGCTTGAGCTTCCGTCTCGAATGCGCCGGGACGTTAACACAGTTATGCCATAGTGGACGCTAAAGTGGGAGCCTTTGTTGTTGTTTCAACTTTAGATTAGTTGGAGTAAAGCTTGGCTTTCATATATTAATGTGTTTTTAAAATGATATTGAATTGATATATATGTATATATCTACTTAGGCAAGAATGTGATTGTACTGTCACATTCTTGCGTACTGACTGACTGTGACAGATCAAAGATAAAGTGATTGCGCTGGAAAGAAGAAATCACATCAGAGACGCCGACAAAAGCCCAGAACTTTAATGTATGATGATGATAATTTTATAGACATTCGTTGTACTAATTTCAACATTATATTATACGTACCGGAAATAAAAAAATAAATTTAGTTCAGTTTCTAAAATAAAAGTAGCCAAAACTACTCCTTTTTACATTAGCATGCTACTGAAAGTCCCGGCAAAATCGGTCTAGCCGTTTCAGAGATTAGCCAGAACAAACAGACACAGACAAAAAATTAAAAAAAAAGTATTTTGGTATATGTGCCGTGCATACATCCATATGCATTTAGTAAAAAGCAGTTATTTTAATATTACAAGCAAACACGTCAATGTTATTTATTTGTATATAGTTATAATATATATATATATATATATATATATATATATATTTGGGATGTCCTGTATAATAAATAGTAAATATTTTATCCTCACTGTTCCTGGGAGCCTTCATATAATTTAGTTTAACAGACAGCCTTACTTTTAAACTTCGAACTGAAACGCGGAACTTTTGGACACGCCATGTCGACGACAGCGTGTATGTAGCAAAACTTTAGGGCTGGCAAAAAAAATTTACGGTTTCGCTACTGTGTATAAATTTTCAACATTTCTGCAAAATATTTTGAAATATTATTTTTAAGGGAATGTCAAGAGTTAGTAACTGGCTAGTAAGTCTGAAGAGGTTAATGAATACGGATGAAGAAAAGAGGTCTGGAAGCCTTAGGATGCCTACTTTCTGTCTATCCCGTGAGAGGACTCGACATGATATTTATGCCGATCCTTCACGGGTAGACTTACTTACTCCATGAATAATATTCATTATGAATCGAATAGCGCACTTTTATCAAAGTCCGTCAACAATAGTATAATTAGGAATGTCATTGAAAACACTGTAGAATGCTGTACCACGGCCATAGTTCCAATACATCTTCGTGTGGCTTTATTGACCATAGTACTCTCGCAGAGTGAACTCATTACAGACAAGAACTCCTATAATAATATAATATTTCTATTCACATAGTCTATTTCACATAGTAACTTTGGTTCAGATTTAGTGATTACAATTCAATAATTGAGATGAGATCTGGATGAGGATATTGATCACATTAAAATATAGATAAAATAATGATCATATTTTGTGTTGTTAAAAACCTTCTAATGAATTATTATTCATATTATATTTTATCAAGGTATTTGGAGTATGATAGTCTAGAGAGAACCGGAGTTCTTCTCTCTCTGCTTAAGAACTTTATCATAAAGGCCAATAATTATAACCTCTATAATTAACTGAAATATTTTTACTATAACAAAGCTAAGTTATATATGTGTATGGTATCTCGTGTCAGCAAGGCAGTGGTTACTAAGTAGGTAATGAATAATGGTATATTGACGAAATCTGTCGAAAAAATTGCAAGTAAAATAAGCATTTTCAGTCAAGTCACATTGGAATTCTGGTGAAGTATACACTCGTGTCTTGAGTTTATGTCACTATGGAACTATTTAATAGAGAAAAAGAAGATTTCGTGCAGAACCAGTGATAACAATTGTCAGCCTCCGTACACATCAATCCATCATGGAACCACATCATGTACGCCCGCTTACACACTAGGTTTAGCTCGATAAGCATGACAAACCACAAAAAGTAACCTCATCGTTACTTCACTTTTTGTCCGCCTCGACATGACTCGGAACAAGTATGTAACAAAACGCTAAGGGACCCCCGTTACGGTTCAGTGAACCTTTGACGTTTTATCGCTTAATCAAACGAACGACGTTTAAAAAGCAGATGACCATCAAATGAGTCTACATTTAATTGATTATATAACCTAACCTTTACCTTCTTCTTCTTCTTAAGAGAAAGAGGTAGGACACGAACACGAACACGTTCCAATTACCTAGATCAAATCGATCGGACGCTCAAGGACGGGAACGTTAAAAGTACTCGAAACCGACGAGCATGTATGAAGAGACTGATGAATGTAGACGAAGAGAAAGAGTTATGTAATTCTAGAGAGAACTGGCACTCTATACTCTCTGCCTACCCCGTTAGGGACTTGGAGTGATGATATGTATGTATGTATGTATAACTTAACTTCTTTCAAGGGGACTGTAATGCCGTTGAATCATTTCTTTCCTATATGGAATACGAATAAAACAGGAACTTTAACCTCAGATTTCATTACGGCGCCGAATTCTCCTAAAATATACGAGAAAAACAAATAACAAATCGACTCCTTTGACAACCACACACATTTCTTTCCAGCCAGTGACTCGATGGTAACAACAAAAAGTTTCATGTCAAAACCCTGTTGTTTTTTCACGTTGGCAGCCCTGACTGGTATTGAACGTTAGGTAACATGTAACATGTCGATAACACGCGAGTCCGTTTTTTGTTACGGATGAACGGTGATTTCCGATGATTAGAAATGGAATATCGTTGTTTGTTTATGGTATGTGATATAAGCGTTTATTATTTCAGCATCATTCAAATCTTTTTTTTATTATTGTACTGTATCGTTGTAATCTTGAATATTGTTAAAAGATGTAGGTATGTTTGTTTTATACGTTTTCACATGAATATGGGGTAGCATATCCCTGTTATTAATATTATAAATGCAACAGTTTGTTTCTCCCTCACGCAAAAAACCGTTGAATGGAATTCGATGAAATTTTATAATTGTGGAAGTAAATCTGTCTGTTCGTTAGTTATTGAGCTTTTCACGACCAAACAACAGAACAGGTCGTAACAAAATTTGGCAAGAAGATGGGCTACATCCTATGAAAGGACACCTTGTCCTTAATTTAAAAAAAAGTATCTTAAAAAGGGTGAATTAGGGGTTGACACTTTTGTATCGGCAATCCATAATTCCACTAGATACTATAGATCTGAAAAATAATTTATAGGCTTTTGGGGAGACTAACGAAATATGTTTCAAATTGATTGTAAAATCATTAAATATCGAGCGGATGGTAAATATTAACGCGGATGAAGTCACGGGACATGACTAGTATGTTGGTATATAAAGTATTCAATGCCTGAGAGACAGTTGCTAACACGCAATCTGTCACATTGATAGCTATGTATCTCAGGGGATATAGTCTAGGGTGAAGACACATCACGGCTACCTTCGGATTCCCTTTGGGTATCTTTAGGGAAGTAGTGAATAAAGGTAGATATAGAGACGCACTATCCTTGGGGCCATGAATTATTTATTATCATTTTATCCACACATAATTGACCTAGTTACAAACTCAGCAAAGCTTATAGCTTGGAAAACAACCATACACACTCACGTGTATAACCACATTTTTTGACGGCCGTCTGGTCAAGTGGTAAAATTCCTGACTGCCAAGCTTGAGGTCACCGGTTCGATTCCCGCTGAGGGCAGATATTTGTGTGAAAAAACGAGTATTTGTACCTTATTTTTGGATGTTCTATATATTTATTCTATTTAAGCATATATATCGTTGCCTAGTTACCAAAGTACAAACTTTGCTTGACTTGGGGCTATGGGCAGTTTGTGTGGAAATGACGCAAATTAATGTATTTCTTATACTAGTAATAATAATATCTTAGTTATCAGAGATATATTTTAGGCGCCATATATATAAAAAAAATATCAACGAAAATCTTTACGAAAAAGAAGTTAAATCTACGACGTAGCTCTGCAATCCATATCGTAAGACTACGGCGTAGCACTGAGCTACGGCGTAGCACTGAGCTACGGCGTAGCACTGAGCTACGGCGTAGCAAACTTAATGAAGTTACATTCATCGCATTATATTTATTTTCATAAAGGATCCAGTCCTCAGGATCTGACATATTAATTTTCATGTGACTACGATTGCCCTTAAGTACCTACGTTTTAAATAATTACTTTGAAGTTCGTAGTCAAATAAAATTACTTAATTCTTTATTAGAATATAAAGAAAACCTAATCACTGTACTTTAGTTCACAAAAACTCATTGGTACAGTCGATATTCGAACTTGCCATCTTTGTGTCGCAGGCAACTAATCGAACCAGTTGGCCATCACGACTTTTCCAAGGCCAGATCGTCCATAATCCCTCGCAATATGGTCTTTGCCTTTTGTTTCATTCGTTCTTTCTGATAGCTTATGCAATGTCGTTCAGTCGCTACGTCTGGATGCCCACGTTTGCGCTTTTCTTAGGGGTACCAATTAAGCTCGTATCTAGTTGGATAACTAGTCAGTATGTGGTTGGAATCCCATCGAGCGTGGCCAATCCGTTTGCGGCATTTATTCTGCTGACCAATTAGGGTTTCCAGCCAATGAAAGCAATCAAAATTCTAAGTAATCAGGAATTAAAATCAGTCTTTTCCCAAGTTTCCTTAGATAGGTAATACTCACACACCCACTTTCCGCCAGAGGTATATTAGGTGCCAACGTGACAGATGGCGAGTCTATCGCCGTTACTCCAGCACGACTATACATACGCCTTTGAATTACTTCTCAGTCGTATGCAGGTTTCCTCTCGATGTTTTCCTTCACCGTAAAGCTCGTGGTGTGACTAATTACTGTACTTAAGTTCAGAAAACGCGTCGCAGGCAACTGCTCAAACCACTCGGCCACCACGGCTTTCATTATATTATATATAATATCGGCTTTTGTTATATTATATTATGCTTAGAGAGCTGCCAGTCAATAATTTAAAATGAAATTGAAAGCGTCTCGCACTGCTTGATCACCTGTCATGACAAGCGGGCTGGAACATATCTCGCTCAGAGAATCAGTATTGTTATCCAGTGTTGCAATGCTCCTAGCCTTCTTGGCACGATGCCGTGTGATGCCGACTTGGGTCAAATATTTCTACTATTAGTAGTTATGATTTGTTCCTATTGTTATTGTAAATATACTGATCAAAATTTTGACTTCGACTATATATGTATATACGACTTCAATTTCTTCTCAAACGTATGCAGGTTTCCTTCTCCGGAAAGCCCGTGGTGTCACTGTACTAATCACTGTACTAATGGTCAGATAAACTTTTTGGTCCAGTCGGGATTCGAAAGTGCATTTTTTGCATTGCAGGCGATTACTCGAACTCGGTCACTATAAATAGGTCCATCCACGAAGCCTTGGCTGGAGGCCTAGGTCTCGCCATTGACCGGTTAAGTAGCAAAAGTTCCCGGAACTCACGCTACGAGAGACAATACAAAAAAAAAAACTTCGGGTCATACTCCCCGCATTCCGCGACCCCCTCGACTAGAAATAGGTGGGGCTCGTCTTCGTGGATGGCGCTATCTAAACAGCTCTTTATTTAATTACATGCATGCAAATTTGTCTACTTAATTCCATTAGTTTCATCTCAGTCCGGGATGTTGGCAGTGGCTTCATATAACAAGAAGTGGAAAGTTAAGCGCAGCTAATCTGTAAACTGGCGCGCATAATTACGGGTAGCTCAGAGCGAAGCGGATTTTGAGAGAATTTGCAAACGACTTCCTCTTAACTACCTGATTTGTGTCACCTCATGGATTTTCCATGTATTTATATATATGCGTTAAGCACTAAAGTAACAAACGATTTTAATAGCTATGCTATTTAGCCATACAGACTTTATTCGCTTCATTATCATTTATCTGTCACTTCAAACATGTTCGTTGGTTTAGTCTTTAGTCATTAATGAATTGACGTTCCAATTTTATCTAGGTAGTTTAATGAAGCTTGTGGTGTGACTAATCTCTATTACGTAAAACTCATTGGTATATTCCGGATCCGAACTCGCAATCTTTGTATTGGAGGCAAGTACTAGAACCACTCGGCCACTGCGGTTTAAAAATATATGGGCGGTTATTATGCCGACTTGAGATTTGTTTTGCATTATATGTTAGTTATTTTGACTGGACAAGAAAGGTATCAAACCGTAACTGGGGCAAAAATTGAGGTGGCCGGCCGTTGCCGTGGCAACGCCCCATCCCACTGGGTGCCTCACAAGGCTGTTGCTTCAGATTCTGCTCTTTGTAGATAGGTGCGATATATTAAAATGCCTTATTCTGGGACACAGTAATATTATTGTCATCACGCCTTTATGAAAGGCTCCCAAAGGGGTAAGTATGGGTATAACAATACGTTCTTTTCAGAAATATTATTAAAGTGTCAACGTAGCAGATAGCGAGTCCGTCGCCGTATGCCAGGCACAACCTTAGACTTGTCTTTGTATCTCTTCTCAGACACGTACAGGTCTCCATACAGTATAAATTTTTTCTCAGAACATTTCAATTATTTTTCTACTTCTTTCAGGCTACGGGGGTATTTAAAAACAGATTTTCCGTTTAGATTTCGAGATACTCACCTGGGACGGTATTTCCAGCTTACAGTAGATTGCTGATATCTCACTTGCCCTCTTTGGGTAAGGGTAACCGTTTAACATCATCATAATTGGAATAAATAGAGTACAACACCTATCGCACCGCTCCACCAGTATTGTGCAGTAATTTCTCAACTATTTGGAATGTGTTATTTAAAAGTAAACTCTCAAGTTTATGCATTTAAGTGCACTTCAAAGTGACCATTCAATTTGCGAAACGGAAATTGCATTTATACTCATCGATCAATGGCTTTGAAAGGAAGTGAGGTAAGTTATATTTACCGTCGATTCCCTTGGTAATACCAATGTGGCGTTCCACTTTGGTATTAATACACCTTCAATGGATATTAAATAAAGCTTACATGTAAGAAAGCACTGAGACTGCTTTTGCTAATACTTCCTTACCGAGTACCAGAGAGTTCTTTCTACTCGTAGACCTCTCTCGCTTCATCGAGATTCAGCCTTTTCAAAAGTACTCGATGATTATCTATGATCAAGGTAGGCTTGGTTTTCTTTCTGTTTTTCCAGACACTTTCCTATTGTATATCTATTTCTATATATTTATATATATATAACTATTTGATAAACATAAGTTGTTAAAGTGTATTTTGTTATATTGTAAATTAGTTTATTAATGTTATTATTATTATTATTATTTTCTTTTAGCATAATATTGGTATACCTATGTGGGCTACTCATTAATCCCACATGATCATCATCATACACACAGTCATATTCATCCACACAGCCTAGGCAAACCCACTACTTTTAACATAGTCGGTCAAATATATAATAAAATTACATCGTGCTTTTAGAACGCGCGGCGATAGCCGAGCCGCCCAGTTTTTTGTCCACATTCCTGCGCCGGCACATCGTATGCGCTCGGTTTCATTCGGGAGTAGTCGGCTTCTGGCCTCCTTGCAGAGTACCCGTATCGCTTGTGCTTACAATCCTAGCTTACGCAAACTGCCACGCGGTGTATCAAATTTAAATGCTCGCTTATAACTTTTAGTATACTTATCTACTTATTATCTATCACTCTTTCTTGTACTACTCCTTCTCTTCTTAGTGCTTGTGTGTGTACCTACTGTTGTGCTTAACAATAAACTGTCTTGTGCTTCTACCATCTGGACTATTTACTGGTAACCTTTTCCCTATTAATTGCACCAGTAACAAACTTCAACTCGGGATACCACATCATCTCCGAGACCACACAACATCTCCACGCACCACCCCCCTCACTGGTGACCCCTATTTAACACGAAGATCAAGATGAGTGATACGAGTAGTGACTCGGCGAAAACAGTTGGTTCTCGAAGCGGTAGGAACGTTACACGTCGTGCAAAAAAAAGTTTCCACTGAACCAACGTCATTTGATTATCGGAAACATAATTTCAAAGTTCCACAATTCTCACCTGAGGACCCAGAACTATGGTTTGCACTTTTAGAAGCCCAATTCGAGAGTCTTGATATAACTGAAGACCCGATAAAATTTAATAGCGTCGTTAACAACTTGGAGACTCACCATGCAAAGACAGTGAAAGACATAATTTTGAATCCTCCTGCCAAGCACAGGTATTCCAAAATTAAATCGGAGCTCATCAAACGCCTGTCAGATTCAAACGAACGAAAGGTGAAGCAACTGCTCACCCATGAAGAGTTAGGTGACCGGAAGCCGTCCCAGTTCCTGCGTCACCTACAGGACTTGGCTGGCAGTTCTGCACCGGAAGACTTTATCAAGTCTATTTGGACTAACCGTCTGCCTACCGGCATCCAGACCCTGTTGGCATCTCAACCGATGTACTCCTTGGAGCAACTAGCTGATCTCGCAGACCGCATACAGGAGTTGACGTCACCTTGTTGTCCTTCTGTAGCGGCAGCATCGACTTCCGCTGCAAGTACTTACCACACCGAGATAGCAGAGCTGAAGCGTATGGTGTCACAACTCTCTTCACGGCTAGATGAGCATGCTCGTGGTTCCAGTCGAACACCTCACCATACCAGCCGATCTACGATCCACAAACGGCGATCACCTACAAGCCAGAGATCGCGATCAAGTTCCAGCTACCGACGTTACCCCATATGTTGGTACCATACCAAGTTTGGTGACAACGCGCGAAGCTGCATTAAGCCCTGCGACTACAAGAGGGCGGAAAACTTGGCGGGCACTCGCTGATGGCGACGGACGACTGCCCTACTCCTTCAGGTCGCCTATTCATCACAGACCGCAACACGAACACTCAATTTTTAGTCGACACTGGTAGTGACTTATGTGTTTACCCTCGTGCTTCACTTCAAGGTCACCGTGCTAAGTCGAACTATCAGTTACGTGCTGCCAACGGTTCCATCATAGATACGTATGGTTACTTAGAATTAAGTTTGAATTTTGGTTTGAGACGTAACTTTCAATGGAGATTTGTTGTAGCGAATGTTACTAAAGCTATTATTGGTGTAGATTTTCTAAGTTATTTTAATTTAATTGTTGACTGTAGAATGCAACGCCTTATAGATAACACTACATCCTTGTATTCTCTCGCTCCTATTGCAAACTCTAATGTATGTTCAGTAAAGGTTTCCACAGGCGACACGAGGTATCATCGTATTTTAGATAATTTTCCAGCATTAACACGTCCTTCTGGCGTATATTTAACACCTCGTCACAACACCGTACATTACATTAAAACCACACCTGGCCCTCCCGTGTCTTGCCCTCCCCGTAGGCTTCCTCCGGATAAGCTTAAGATTGCCAAGCATGAGTTTCAGCTGATGCTGAATTCCGGGGTCACTCGACCATCCAAGAGCCCCTGGGCCTCACCCCTGCATCTGGTGCCTAAGAAGGACAACGGCTGGCGGCCCTGTGGTGACTACAGGTCGTTAAACGCACGCACTGTTCCAGACCGCTACCCGATAAGGCATATTCAGGACTTTTCCCACAACATTACTGGCTGTAAAGTTTTCAGCAAAATAGACCTGGAAAAGGCCTATCATCAGATACCAGTTTTCCCTGAAGACATCGCGAAGACTGCCATCACAACTCCGTTTGGTCTGTATGAATTCCCCTTTATGACGTTTGGTTTAAGGAATGCAGGTCAAACATTTCAAAGGTTTGTTGATGAGCTGACTAGAGGCCTAGACTTTTGCTATTCCTATCTCGACGATTTCCTAGTGTTCTCGCGAGATGAGGCTGAGCACGAGGTCCACCTCCAGCAACTTTTCACTCGTATGATGGAATACGGCATCCTCATCAA